>APFE031386042.1:92736-304064 GCA_000404065.3 Pinus taeda
TGAAGTGTAGATGACCATCATTTCCCCCTGTCAGATACAAGGTGAGATGATGGAGAAAACTCAGCTGCAAGACTTTTCAATACTCTAGAACAAGTTTTGATATGTGTTTGGAATATCTTCTTGGTTGTTGATGCCCATTGCCAAGAAGCGATCCATCGAAGATGAATCTTTGTTCTTGCAGGACGTTTGTTTCTGAAGCATCTGTGTGAAGAATGACTGGTTTTATGACAATGCTTACATGGATGAAGATCAAAACGGTGATATTTCAAATGGCCAACTCGATCACAATGTTGGCATTTCACAATCTGTTGTTGTTGTTGTTGTTGTGGAAGAGGGACAGAATCTAGAACAGCTGGAGGTGAACTGTCATAAGGAGCAGGTGAAATATCATGTATGAATCCAGCACTTTGAAACTGAATGGGCTTTGAGTAGTCTGGAATATGAAAGGACAAGTCCTTGTCATATCCAAGACCAGTTATGTGCTTGTGGACAAGTTGTTCCCAATGTCTGATGATGGGCTTGGGAAGTGCAAACTGAGTTTCTGCATCTGCATGTACAACTGCTGCTTTATTTAAATGAACTGTAACATTATTGACTTGCTGCTAATGGGTGGTTGTCTCAATGTTCTGAACAAAAACAGGTTCAGAATGATGACTCCACTATTGTAATTCTTTCTGCTGTAGCTTTGTCTCAAGCTGCAAAAACTCAATACTCTCATGTGCATTTTGGAGACAAATTTTAATATCGGAAAGAGAGGTTTTGTTGATCTTAACCATCTCATCAACAGTGGAAAGTATTAAATTATTCAGTAGTTTCAATACATCATCTATTCTATCCATTTCAGACCAATATAATCAGAGAACTAATGTTATCTTCAGCTACAAATTGGTCTATCAAATGATAAATAATTGCAACTATTAGATGAGTAGCAAGATACCAGACAACACAGTACCAATTTCAATGTAGTAAATGACTTGATGCTTTAATGTATTTGAATACAATTTAGATGCATATCACCTATGGATATAATGAGTATTTCAGCCTCCAATTTGATTCCTTAATTAATTTGGCATAGGCAATATATTTGGAACACAAACTCGCCCTTGACACCTTCAGATTTCAGAGCACAACTAAATCTGGTGTAATTTCTCCACAAAGATCTCAGCCTTTGACAGTCAGATGGAGCCAAGAATAAACAGTTTTCTATTTGTTATGTTCATCTCTTTTTCGTTGGTTTAAACTCTAGCAAGAAACCCAACCTCTTCACTGTTGTGGCAGCTCCCACACACTAATGCTATGTGTGACTCGGCCTTCCTAATGGAAGAAATATATATCTTGCCAAAAATGTGGTGCGGTGAATAGTGTATGAATTTCAAAACCCAAACACGAGTCAGTTGATGGTTTCGGGCTCAATATATGTCTCAACAATATTTGTCCCAACAATTTTAAAGAAGAAACTTCATGGGCTCTAAGAAAATTTAGCGGTATTTAACAAACAATTTGTCTATTCCATCTTACTGGTGAATATCTGTGAGAACTAAATTAGAAAAGACTCTCTCCATCCCTGGTGACAAATTCCTTTGAGCACTGGACCTCCAATATATATCATAGACTCTTCCCTTAACGCACGGAAAAACACCACATCAGATCATAAAGTGCGTGCTGGTGGAAGGTGGAACAATAAACTAAAGAACCATCACATTTAACCATTTCAGTCGAAATTTCAGGCAATGAGAGATCCCAGTTTTGTGATCTTCAAAGGATCCCAAACTCTTGAATGTTGGACCTTCTTGCTACAACAATTGCAACCTCGTGAATGAATGATTGTTGTGCCTCTGATCCTTCTTCAACACTCCTTACAATTGCACATATAGATCGCACTTTCTAGCAGAGGCGACTTGCCCAGTCTTCAATACTACTTATTTCTCCTCCAAACTATTTTGTGCTCCGATCCACAGGGTGCTGTAAACTTTGCACTTATGATGTCTCAAATGGAAGGTGGCTATCTGCTGGACTACAATACAATTACAGATTTGTTCCTTCAGCGAAACGTGATCCGTGAAGCAACATCCTTTTTATTGGATGTTCTGAAGCCTAATTTGCCAGAACATGGGTATCTTCAAACAAAGGTTCTCGAGATCAACCTGGTCACTTTCCCAAATGTAGCTAATGCAATCCTAGCAAACAGAATGTTTAGTCACTATGACCGTCCCCGTATTGCACAACTGTGTGAGAAATTTGGGTTATATATGTGAGCGCTTCAGCATTATACAGAGTTAACTGCTACAAACGAACATTCACACGTGGATGGAACTGCAACTCCATTAATTAATAGGGAGAGAGCAACTGCGGAAATGATTGGTTGCTCGAAAGATAGGAATAGATAAAAACAAATAACGATTGGAACAGGCAGTTGAATGCTACTCCGTTCGGAAGATTCGTAGCTTCTTTACTCCTTTGTCTTTAAACAAGAGACTTATCTTTACTGATAACTTACTATAACTTCCGCTCCAAAGAGAGTATGAAGATATCGAATCTATCTTCTCTTTATTCTCTGTGTAAGAACGTTATATCGTAATCTTCTCTTCATTTTATTCTCTGTGTAAGAACGTTATATCATAATATTTTCATTGGCTAAGACGTCTGGTTGCAGTCCATGGGTAAGTGCTCGCTCGCATATTAATGAAAAACAGAGCCTAATCCTTACTGTTCTCTCACGTGATATGCAAGCTTTGCTTCTCTGTAAGAAAGTAACGCACCATATACCATTCGCATTGATACCGTTCAGTAAGTAGTGTAACGCACCATTACACTCATGAATCATTCAATACCGTAACGCACCATATACCATTCACATTGATACCGTTCATTAGGCAATGTAACGCACCATTACACTCATGAATCATTCAATACCGTAACGCACCATATACCATTCGCATTGATACCATTCGCATTGATACCATTCAATAGGCAGTGTAACGCACCATTACACTCATGAATCATTCAATACCGTAACGCACCATATACACTCATTCAATAGCAGCGTAATGCACCATTACACTCATGAACCATTCAATTCCACTGCGCTTTCATTCAACCATAGGTCGATATTAACACATCGATTTGTATAACTTCCATTCTTTCATTTTTCCAATTCCGATTTTCTTCAATCTCTGAACCAGATTTGATTTCAACGCAGCTGCTTCTCTGAGCATTCCATCAAATAGCTGCATTTTCAATGTGTTATCCAATTCTCACAATGCAACCAAATAGCGTGTGATCTTAAATTAAATTCAATTGAAGTTTTATGCAGCAGGCATTGAACAACGTGCACAAACTCAACGCTATATATCACAGCCAAAACCAATTTAATACTACAGCGAATGTTCAATTGATCTCGACATACATCAGCTAAAATTGATCACGCATTCAAGGTATTATAAGCGGCATTTACAATTTGATTATTATTGAACCCAATTTTAGAAACTAAATATACAACAACTTCCAATTAATTGCCATTCCATGACTTTGATTCAGGCTTGATTCAACGCCTTCTTACACTCAAACAAATTTGCATTATAGTTTTGACAATATCGACATCGATTATTCAAATCGATCTGCCAGTCCTTACAAAATTCAATTCATTCAATTGTCCTTGAATTCATAAACACATCGAATACAAGTGCACATCACTCAAGTCTCAATTTCAGAAATT
Organism: Pinus taeda; assembly: GCA_000404065.3. Taxonomy (NCBI): domain Eukaryota; kingdom Viridiplantae; phylum Streptophyta; class Pinopsida; order Pinales; family Pinaceae; genus Pinus; species Pinus taeda. The sequence goes on from APFE031386042.1 coordinate 96,452, forward strand.
AACACTCAATTTCTAAAACCATCAACAAACTCTAAAACACACTTATCATATTAATAATGAAAATTACTTACAAAATGTTCTTTGTGGCTAGATATTCAACATTTTCATAAAACAAATGGTTCAAAGACATTATGCAGGGCAAGAGTACGCTCTCTCTGATACCATGTTAAACACACATGGGAGCGAGAACAATAGGAATGATAAACATGCAAGTACAATTTTATTAACAAGAGATATACATTTATAGTACATTATTGTGACCATTGAGTTTCACATCCCAAGGTCTCTTGGAGTACTTAGTCTATTCAGCTTCCACACTAACCCATTTAGGATTAGGTGTCCAACACTGCACAACATTAGGAATCTCTCCCCTAATTAGCCCTTTCTATTCTTTAGGGAAAAATTACGCAGCCGTCACTACCAACACTACCAACGCACATGATCTGTCACGTCGAGCCATAAAGTCGTTGCTCTTGTTAGGCTCCATTATTAGAATTTTTCATTGATTATTGGGCCTGCAGTGATCGCAAGCCAGCAATTCCTCTAGCAGCATTAGAGGATTGATATATGGAATGCAGTATTTTTTAATTATTTTTTTTAAATTTAACAAGATTATATTTCACAATATGTTTAATATATCATTTTGATTCTAGAAAAGAATTGATTTAGTGATTTTACATTAAAAAAGCTTAGAACACACAATCACTTTTTATCCAAGACTTATGTATTTTTTAATATATATAGATATAGAAATTATAATTTTATATTGTTTAAAATTATATATAATTAAAGTTTTTAACAAAAATCTGAAATACTCTCATTGTTTAGGGTTTGGATTGTGCAGTGGTAAGATTAAACTTAATATATTCTTATTAGATTTTGAACAAAAGTAACTAAAATATATACCAAAAATATTAAAAACATTGAACAATTAGACTTAGAATGCTGTAGCTTTTCGTCCATTGTTAACCACCCTGTACTGCACGGTAGTATTAAATGCTGCTGTATATCGCTGTAAATTTGAAGTAACAATTCATTTTCTAGCCCGAAATGATCGTCGATCACCTTGCAAACCGCGGCTCTTTTATGGAAAAAATGAATGAAAACAGATCATGAAGATAGGGAGCACGGGTAGTCTTCGTTGGATGTGAAATGTGTGTTCATTGTGTTGTTTTTTAAAAAAGGCAAGACATCAACAATAATGCACCGTTAGCGTCTTTCCACAAAAGGAGATATGAATCCAAGAAATGTATGTGGAATGTGGGGACGTTTTGTCATGTAGGTTAACGCAGGAGAAAGGAGAGTGACCCATGAGAGGAGAAGAGCCAACCAGATATGATATTGATAAGGTAGTGTTAAATTCCACTTAAGGAGAAAGGATAGGAAGGTAGTTTTAAAATTAAAAAATCCATTTAAGGAGAAACGATAGGGAATAAATTTATATCCCTGTCATCACAATTGTTTTATGGCAGGGTAGTGTTAGATGCAGGCTGATATTGAATTAAGATTTTTATTTAAAATTATTTATTTAGAGAAAGATAAGCAAGGATGATATATTGAGTTTTTATTTAATAAAGGGTATATATATCAAAAATAAAATAAAATTATAATTTTAAGTAATAAGGTAAGATGATAATTATTAATTGTAATATAAGTTTTAAAGAAAATGATTGATAATGAGATTGTTTTTGGTATTAATTATATTATTAAAATTTGGTTGATATTTGGAATCATAATGTGGTTCATTGTGAGGACAAGGGTGAAAAAATCAATTTATTTAAATATTTAAATATGTTAAAAATTAGTTATTAGAAGAATTAAAATAAATTTGATTAGAAAAATTGAAATAAAAATGAGTTTCTGTATTCAAGCTTTTTGTGATCCATAATGAATTAAGCAAAGTCTTTTGGTAGAAATCGCATCAGAGAATTTTTTGGCCGATACCTTTCGAACCAACTCTTGTGGTTTATCATGAGAACGATTGAAATAATAAAAAATATTATTATCTTGATATTAAATTAATAATTAATTACAAAATAAAAATTAAATGTTAGGAATTCGCCAATAAGAATTTTCCTTTAAATTAAATGGCTAAATTAAATTAAATTATGATGGAGCTAGCCCACGTGGTCCCGCCGTCAACGTGCTCCACTTGATGGTGTACCAACAAATAATAGTAATAATCAAAATATTTTTGGATATATGTAAATTGATTTCAATCTGCGTTGAATCAAAAGGGGTTTTGGTGATTGTACGTTGGTTGTTTGTTTGGTGGACATTTATCCCTCCTCGGAATTCTAAGAACCGGCCTTAACTCGGCAGAATTATGGTGGCAATTTCTGTCGGTTCCTCCGCCAACTTACCTGGTAAGTTCCCTGTTCTATGCTAGATACTTGTATTCTTTCTCTATCTGTGCCTAACGTCTTCAGCTCCTCGTGAGCAAGAAGACAATTCGAAGGTATGGTTGTGGTTATAGCTTGCCTTTCACGTAAGCTAATTCACTGTATTTTATTTGTTCCTTCAATTTCTAGTTCCCCTGTATTTCATTTCACAGAGACTAATCTCGTTTTGTTGTCTCTCTTCGCAGGTAGAGCCTCCCGAGGGTTTCAGCGCTTGGACACTCAACTGTTCCGGATGAAACACAAGTAGTGTCCTTCTGTTCGTTTGTTGTTTGCTTGACCTTAGTGTTATGACTTGTAGGGTTGATATCTTGCTCGTCTTGAGCCACTGTCTGTATTTGGTCCTTCGGTCGTTAAGCACCGTTGTGGGTTATGGTAATGAGTTGGGGACTTATGGGGTTTGGCTTCCATTTGTAATTAGTATAATTCCCATGTCTTTGAACTGCGTTCGTTCTTTGCTTTGAACAGAATGTAAATGAACAATGAATTTTGATGACTGTATTTGTATTTCTATGAATTCAACTCTGGAAATTGATTTGGGTTATATTTGTAAGTTCGCATACCTGATGTTTACAGTGTTTGTTCACTCAACTCGACTTGCAATTTCGGACTTCGTATGGTTTGATTACATAAATGATTTCTTTTTATATCTGGTTATTTTGTTTGAGTCGCCTGTAGTTGGGCGCCGTTACTTCTCCTTCGAATTCGATTATATCTCCTTTTGATTTAGAACCTATAGCAACGCATTAACAATCTTCACATAGTAATTTAATACAAATTATTACACATTGTTTAGGACGTTGTAGGGATGAATGTGCACAGAAAAATTATATTTTCCTCTCTGTATTTCTTCTTCAGTCGAACCTTTCTATTGTGCTTTGTCTCTCTTTTTAATAGCATTGTTTACAGACTTTCACTAACTGCTGTTAGTTTGTTCAATTGGTTACATCAGTTATTCCTCATACAGAACTTTGAATGGTTGTCTAGTACATCTTCTTTTCATGTTTTTACAACAGGAAATTAACTGCCTGGAAACAACGACTCTAACTAATTACTACTGCTCCTAATTACAATTTATTAAATTAATCTTAGGCAACTTAATAAAAGAAAAGTAATAATTAAAAAACACAAGTATGCTATCCATTCAGTGAATTAATTTCTCCGTCCTCTTCAGAAACCATATTACCCTCACTTTTGTCTTTGCCCTGTCAGCCAAATGCTCCTGCATCAAATTAATTAAATTAAATTAAATCAATATTTAATTATAAAGGAATTGTATATTTATATATGTATATTAATTATATAAAATAAGTTTTCATATTTTCTAACCATTAGTTTTAAATAGTATTATTTAATATTAAGATATCAGAAAATAATTCACTAAGAAAGTAAAAAATGATTAGAAACTAAGAAATAGAATTGAAGTGTGTGTAGTATATATAATATATATATATATATAATATAGGATGACAAAAAAAACAATGAAGAAGAGAGGGCATGAATCCAATTCCTACTTCTTACTTAATTTCCAACCATCCTCCCTATTGAGATTGATTGCATGCTTCTCATTCTCAATGGCCTCTTTTAGCTTCCTATGATGGAAGTGATCCAACATTGTCATCACCCGAGAATCCTTAATGGAGACATGGTGCTGAGATTTCTCTGCATGTTTAGCTAAAGTTGAGGAACGAGAACAATTGTGCTTAATGTTTGTTGCATGTTCTTGGATTCGTTGGTTAATGAAGCCACTAATTTCCCAATCTAGAGAATCTCACAAGAACATGGATTGAGTAGAACCTTTCATATCTTTAAGGTAAAAACATGAAATATTATTGAAATGAGAAATAAGCCAAATTAATTAAAATTAATATTGTGAAAATTACTTTAACTTTTCATCTGTTTTATTTGGAATTCAAACATAAATTTAGCTTAACAATTTTTCACAAAAGTTATTTTAGAACCAAAATTATTTTGGAATGGCAAAATTGTTATTTTTAATATATAAAAAGACTTCATGCCCTCAAATATTTGTACTACAAAATTATTTAGATGCTAACATAAGGTTATAATGTTAACCACTAATATATATAATTCCAAAAATAGAAAAAGATTCCTATCTAATTTTAATCCAAAAAATTATAATCACTCTATTAATTTTGAAAAGAGTAAAACTATGACAATATTAATAAGGACAACACTTTATATAGAAATATCCATAACTACTCAAGCGTTGAGGACAACACTTTTTTGAAGGAGAGGGGCATGTTAGGTCCATATAATACTAGTGTATTCCCCCATTACTATTGTCATTGTAGCCCTTATTGTTTATTTTGTGCCCATTTTGTCCTCATATTGTTATTATTATGCCCCATAAAAGCCCACTATTGTTATTATTGAGCCTTTACTGTATTATTGTTATGTCAGCTATGATTATATTGTGTCCCCTTAGACTCCTATATATAGAAATCAGGTTATGTCATTTGAATCATCCAATAATTGTTCATCTATGTAATGTAAATGATCCCCCTCAAAGAGACTAATTTTGAAGTCATTGATCTTTATCTTCTTCTATTTTGTAAGCTAGTTGCATAACATTTGGTATCAGAGTCATTTCTTTTGGTCCAAAGTAGTTGTTTCTTTCTAGTCATTGGAATGATCAGTCTCTCTATTTAACTTGTTGTCATGATCTGATTCTTCATCTTGTCTTGATGGTGAACCACACTTGGTGGTTCGAAACACGTTGACAAATGAATTTTGATGTGATTATCGCCGAAATCATGTCTCAAAAACTTGATATGGATCACAGAAACCTTAATTCAATAATATTAATAATGTTAGAAAAGAGTAAAACTATGACAATATTAATAATGTCAAAGCCTAAAAAAGGGTAGAATAAAAAAATTTACTCGATGAGAAAAAAATATAAAATAATTATAAATTATTTTATGTTTATCAAATAAATAAATAACAGAATATAAAATAAATTAAAATTAATCTATGTTTATCAAAAAAATATTATAAAATGTTGGGAGACTAGAGTGGGAGGGGTTGTCATTTTCCTTGATGAAGAAAGAGTGATTCAATTTTTTTGGGGCTAGGAATCTCAAGAAATAACCAAGTAAAATTTGTTTTGTTATGTCACGGTTAGGAATTGGCCTTTTCCAAAGGTGTTCATGAATTATCATCTTTTGGGGACTCTGTGATAGTGACCCAATAGGCTATTACATTCTAGGGAAATAATGAGTAGCTCCTTCCCTCTATCCTATATCGAGTCAAGCTATCTATGGACAAATATGACTGGATTGAATTCTTTCACATTAAGAGAAATCTCAACAAGGAAGTTGATACCTTGGCTAATGAGGGTGTGTAGTTGGCACAAGAAATTTTAAAAATCGACAACATTGATTCTATTATCAAAGATATCCCTTAATATTAGTTATCATGTGAGCATTAAATTGCTACTAGGGAGAGGTAAGCATTCATTATTGAGTTGATTCCCTTCCTTCGTTTTGGCAGCGCACTATATCAGACTCTCATTAAATATGAGTTTATGGAGGCGTGTTGTCATCATGGAGAATTGTGTTGTAGTGGACACTTGGGAAGTATTCGTCATGGTGTGCTTGACTCAAGACAAATGGATATCGCTTGATTTAATTCCCAGAGCAGGTTGAATGTGGGAAGTTTCATTCATTGTGTCTGGTTCTCGGTTGATTGGAGATATTCACACTGAAACTTGTTATGATTACAATCTTTCCGTAATGAAGTATGCACACTCGGTGGTGTTAGTTAGGTCTGGCATTAACACAGGGGCTTCACTGGGGGAGAAATACCATACCATGTGGATCCATACTGGGGAATATATATTGACTAAAAAATGACATAATATATTGGGGGATATATAAGGGGTAAATGGTTTTTATATTGGCAAATATAAAAAATGGAGCTTAAAGTTAATGAAAAAATATAAAGGGGTATAAAAATGTTAATGAAAAAATATATACCTATAATATCTAGTGAAAGTAGGGGTTTTTTTAATTGGGAAGTTGTATTGGGTTCATATTGGTAGGGGGTTAAATAATGTGATTTTTAGAGGGAATTTCCAATATGTAGTCAAATTAAGGGTATTGTTTAATATGCCATGAACGCACGTGATATGTCAGAGGTTCACTGAGTGAATCCCCCGTGAGCATTAATGATGCTTTGAACAGGAATGTGGTGAAGCGAGAAGGATCAAACATATAAAAGGAACGTTGGGGAGCATATGGAGGCTATGGAATTGTTTCAAGGGATGCAATTTGTTAAGTTCTTAGTTCTATCCAATACAATATCCAATTTGTGGAACATAATCTAAGATTTGTAGAGGAGAAGTTCAAGTTCCTAATTGCAAGGGTAGTCGACTCTCTCGATTATGTAATCTCCATGATCCCTTGAAATATTGAGATGTGTTTCGTAGAATACAAGGCCCATTCTGAAGCACTCCAGGACCTTAAGACAGAAAGACTAAAACTTGCGAATGAGATGCTCAAATTTCGAGTAGGAAACGTGATTCAGAATGAAAAATGGCTTGGTGTTGATGAACACATGCAAGTTAATGCACAACATCAAGAGAAGATGATCACGGGGATAGATTGGACGAGGAAGAAGGTGAAGTCATTGATGAACAAGGACTCATTTCAATTCAACTTGACATGGAAGTAGAGAATATCTAAGTCGTCCACAACCTACAGGAAATGTAATTATATATTCTTTTAGTTTTCAGTTATGTTATGTAGATTTGTAGTATTTCTAGGTGTTTTCTGGAGAGTATATGGGAGGCATCAGTTTCAATATGTTTTGTGTAATTCTAGGGTGAATTTTGAAAAACCGAAGTGGAGTATAGGGTTAGATGCAGTAGAATGTTTGGAATATTTTGTAAAAGGTTTTGGCCTTCAAAATAGGTTTTTCTAATGAAAATACTATATGTTACTTTAAAAAATAATATATTAAAAAATGCTAAAGGAAGAACTTACCTTACCAATGTAATAACTTTTATTTTTCAAATAAATAAGCGTTTTTTATTTTATAATCCACCTAAAAACTAAGAACATTCTCTTTGCTTCTCCCACCCTAGCCCAAATTTCACTCCCTAACAAGCATAATATCGTCAATCAAAATCCAATATCTTAGCTAAAAAAAATATCAAAAATTGTCTTCAAACTTCACATGATGTTAGAACCATTATTGAGAAGAATTAAAGATAAATCTACCTAACCTACCTTTTCCTCAACATGTTTATAAAATTCTCTTTCTTCGAGTATTTAGTACATTTGCCAAAACAATTCATTTATGAAATTTGGATGAAAGAACATACTGCTAACGTTTTTTGGGTCCTGGCCTCCCTAACCCCATAAATAGATAAATTACTATGCATTTCTATGTATGGAGACCATTACTAGTAAATTCATGTAGTGGTGTGAACATTGTAAAGACTCTAAGATTGTTTGATAATATGCACACAAGAATCTAATTGCAAAGAAGAAACAACAACAATTGCAAGCTTGATAGCAAATAAAATGAAGGGAGAATGAGTGAAATTATATTAACTCTAAGAATGAATGAATAACATATGAAATACTCTCCATGAGAGAGCTAATGCATAGTAGGTTGTGATTCCATTAATATAGGTAAGTATCAGTAAAAAGTCCCATAATTTCAGTTAATCAGCCATGCAATGGAATGCTCTTAGTTAACTAGTTATGCACAAGTGAAGTGACTAAAATTTATGCATGCATAACAAGCCTTAATTAACCATCCATGCACAAATGGACAACTCAAGCATGCATAACAATTGCACCTTCTTATCTTTACGCAATGAATTATAGCTTGGTGATTATTCTAAAGCCGGCGTGAATGAGTCAAATAATGAGCTAGTGGTGCATGTAGAACTAAACTCCACTTGAGTGACAAAAACACAATTGATCCATAACTCAAGAAGAAGTGTGCGCTTTTCTAGGAGGAGAATATTCTGACCCAAGCAAGAGTATCTAAGACGAAGTGAACTATTAACAATAGAACTTAGGAAAATATGAATTAAGCATGCATATCCCTCATGAATCACAACCAAGATATGCATAGTAAATGGGTCTTAGCAATATGTAGTCATGTCAAGTATCTATGTATAAAGAAACTAGGAGAATTAGATAAAAGACGAGGTGAAAAGAGAAAACCTAGTGGGGAAATATCCCTCAAAAGGTAATGATAACTATGCTAGCTATTATTTAGTTGTGCTCTTCACCCCATGAGATCTCACAATGATGCAAACTCTTTCTTGGTGAAATTATTTGTGAATATTTCTACTACGTGTTTTGAAGAAGGACAACATTGTAGATAGATGACCTAATCATGGATTTGTCCTTATATTAAGTTCATGTGTACCTTTATATGTTTTGGTTCTTTATTTATTTATTGGATCTCTATACAACTTCAATGTACTCTAATTATTACCCTAGATAACAATCAATCAATAAAACTATAAATCAATTATGTGAGGAAGTGTTGTAACCATATATTCTAAGTTGTAGCATTAACTACACCTCTATATTCATCCTATGTAATAAAAAAGAAATGGAAAATTGCTTTTTACTAAAAAAATATAGGGTTGGATCTGAGTCCAAGGACATAACTTAACGTGTATTTATGATATATGTCATTTCTAATCCAATCTAAATCTACATAGCCAACAAGACCCAAGTTACATCAATTGCATAATGTATTCTAAAGATAGTAGCACCCTTGACATACTAAAGTATTCATTTAACATTCTTCTAGTGTAGTTCATGCAACTCCATGTCTTTGAAGCAACTCCAAAAACGTATGAGATATATATTCAAGAGTGGGAAAGGTATGGAAGACTCCCAACCAACTATTGATACTTGGTATAGTCGACCAAATTCGTAGCAATAACATATTATAGATTGACCCTAGGTAGGAAGGGTGGTGCAATTTTCTTACAATTTTTCACCTAAAACTTGACAAGTAGATTTTTGGAATACTTGGAATATGTCATATTGATTCCTAAATCAAACTAGTCGATTTCGAGACTAATAAAGTAATATAGAGGTCCCATATCTAACATGGAAAACTTTTCATGCAAGGCTAACTTCACTATAAGAATGGTTGAGACTAAATTCCATGTGACTATTAAATCATCTTCATATAATTATATAAAAAGAGAGAATCAATATGTCTCAACATATACATATTTGGATAAAATTTGCAATGAATGAAACCTTGAGAGAAGGTAAGAGTTCATGTTTGAATACCAACCACAAGGTACATGTTTAAGGCCATACAATGATTTTTTCAATCCGCAAATAAGTGATGGATTCTTAACATACCCATATGAATGCTCATATATATCTCCTCCTCAATATCTCTATGAAGAAATGAATTATTGGCATCGATATGATATACCTCCCACTTTTAAAGTTACTACAATAGAGAATCAAGTTGAATGGATTCCATCTTGGATATTGGTACAAATATATCATTTTATTTGATCTGATGAACTTGTGAAAAACACTTGCGTAAGGTCAGCCCTTGTATTTTCTTACAATTCCATTTACTGCAAGGAAACCTTTAGGGGCTAAATTTTGAAAATGGGATAATTTTCCATGCTTTTGCCTAAGAAAGATTCACCAATTTGTATTTTTTATAAAAGTGGTTCACCAAATTTTATAGGATAAATTATGTTATCTTAAAAATTTCCAAAACTTTATCGAAATTATACAAAATCATTAGAAATTTGAATATTTTTCCAAAAATTTCACCAAATATTTTATAGTTTTCATATTAGGGACTAGTAAGATTATCCAAGATTTCTATACTTTAAAAGAAATTTCCATTGTTCAAATTTTCCCTAATCCACTACCTTCTTTGTCTCGTATGTACACTTGCATCAAATAATTTCCCAATCGAGGGAAAGCAAAAGTAAATCCCAATTGTAGTTCTCAATGAGGGAATTGTACTCCTCATTCATAGTGGCTTCCCAATAAGGTTTTCCTTCAATCTATACATAAAATTGGTGATTATATGTGATAACCACATAAAAATGAAAGTATACTATTAGATCTATAGTAATAAGGTCTTGTGAAACATTGTAAATTGAGATCTAGTTCTCTATGGATTGATAGTATCACCGACTAGATCACTAGTTTCCTGTAAAGTTTGTTCTTGCCACTATGATTTGTAATCTAGGTAAGAATAACATGCTCATGAATATATAAATAAGAACCTTAAATTTGATACGAAATACGATCTAAATAGCACAAAGAATCAACTCTAATTTCGACATCTAGAATAAGTAAAGAAGCTATAGTAGTTTCCTCCTAGAGTGCATACAAGGGTCCCTCTTCAAATTTGATATTTACCTTAATGAATAGTTTATCTATGGAGGATCTAGTAAACTATACCACTTTAAACTATCTACATCACCAAAAAAATAAAAATCTCATCTTTTGGGTTCAAAATATTTCAATTTATCAGAAGTGATGTGGACCTATTCACAAAATCTAAAAATATGAGTCCATGACTTCTAGTTTCTTACCGCTCCAAGATTCAAATGGTTTCAATCCCTTCAAGGATTTGTAAAGAACTCTAGTTTTAATGTATGCTACATAATTTATTCCCTCAACCCATAACTTTGGAGGAAGATATCTTGCAGTTGGCCATTTATTTCAAAGTCGGGTTCTTTCTCTTAGCTACTCCATTTTTTTGTGGAGTATAGGGAATTATGCATTGAAATTATATGTTATCTTCAAAAAATTTAGAGGTTCCACATCCTTATTCACATATTCCCCCATTTTATGTATGAAGGATTTTAACCTTATTTGATTTTATGCAAGTTCCTTGAAATTTTTAATATACTCAAATACTTCAAATTTGAATTGGACAAAATGGACCAATGTATATCTCAACGAATCATTAATGAAATTACGAATGTATTTGGATTTTCTCATTGATGGTTGTGGGAACTTGTTATATGAACGTGAAAAATATTTAGGATTGATGATTCTCTCCATGTTTTCCCTTTCTTGAATTTTTCCTCAAGATATTAAGGATGTTTTCCAAGTAAGTAGCCTTGACAAACTCCATCTCTAAATTTTATGTTGGCTAGACCATTTACCCTTTCTTGCATGCTTAATTGTTGCAAATACCAAAAAATAAAATTGTCCAAACCTTATGTGACATAATCTAAATTCTTCATATGCATGTGTTCAAAGGACAAGATAATCATACTTAGGAACAAAATTTGAGGAATATACCTAGAATGGTGATCTAATTGCTTGACAACAATTTTGGAGAAATCTAGCATATATGAGATTACAATTGAAGCTAAGGTGAATTCTAACTCCTATGCTATGCATTAATGCTTTATCTGATAATATTAGGAATAGAATTATGGATAGTTTTGGAACATGTAAGACATTTAAAAAGAAAAAACCATTCTCTAGATTTGATCTTCCTTATCTAGGTACTTTCATAGGATTTTCATCTCCCATTAAATGGGAGGATTGGTGCAAGGTTGCAAAGATGAGAAAGTATTTTGTGATGTAGTCATATGATATGAGGCTCCATAGTCTAAAATTCATATATTAGGTTAAGAAGAAATAGAAACAAAACAATTTTATTTACCTCGATGTTTGGGTGGCTAATCTCCAACCCTTTTCTTGGCATTTTCTAGTATTTAATCATCAAGATTAATTTGTTGAAGAGCTTGTTTCATTTGATCGACAATATTCTTCATGGATGATCTTTCTAGACGATATCCTTTACTGCAATAGATACATTGGGACCTCTCCTTCTTTGATTTAGTAGATTTGGAGTTAAAAGAATCCTTAATGGATTTGAGTTTTGTTCCTTATTTTTTATCAAGTTCATTTTTTCCTTTTGACTTTTACCTTTTCTTAATGTTTTTCATGCAAATTTCCTATACTGAAATCGCATTGAATTTGAAATTCTCGAGAACACCCATTTTTATGTTCTTATATCTCTTTTGTAAGAGTGATTCAATGAATGCATCCATAGGAGGAAATTTTGTATATCTTTAATTGTTAGTCTTGAATTATGAAAGCAAGAAATGAAGACCTAGATTCAAGAGAATAGAGAATATTAGATGCTCCTCATTCTTTTTTATTAACATGCCTCCATTTTTAGCAACACAAGTTTAAAGTTTTTGAAAGAAACCATTCACAATGACAAAATTATTTGGTCTCAACAAGTTTAGATGATTCTCCAGTTGTTGTCCTTTTAGTATGTCTTGTTTCATGAACAAACCCTTAAATATGGTCTAAAATTCATTGGGTGTGGGAGAAAATTCGACTTGGAAGAGTATATCCATAGATTTGGAAAAGAATAATATCCCAAATTATTTTTAAATCATGTTAAATACCTTACCTTCTGAACTATGGAATCAGGATTTCGTAACATACCCATAACCCTAATGCATGATTAAGGATGCAGGGTATTGAGGCCTGACCTGTAAGATTACTTTATGGAAGTGAGGTTGTTGAAATTCCTCTTATTTTAACCACCTAAAAAATCATTTATGATACCACCATCATCTTTTGTTCAATGAGATCTTCCCAACAATATAATTTTCATCTCAATCCAAGGTATGGACATAAAGTTATGTCCAAGTGCCGCATTAGCATCCATACCATTTCTATGTGGTAGGCACCTTACAGGGACATATCCCTATCTATGCCACATCAATTTCCACATCAATTGTCACATCATCATTGTTGCACACTATAAACAACATTATTCCATGTTAAGACATCCTTGCTGCATCATCATATATGACAAAATGCCACATCACCTAAGACATATCTTTCTACCAGATAGACGTACCACATCGAAATTGTATCAAGTTCTACCAATATTGAGAGGAAACCTCAATTGCTAATATCCTAACCTACCATCAAAACCTTATTGGATTTTACCAGTATAGAGGGGAAACCTCAATAGCTAATTTCCTAACATGTTGATACTCAATAGCCTCATATCATGCCCTTAACATCTCATCCAATATCAAAATGTTCTCTGATAGTTAACAAATATTTTTGGGATCCATTAGTATTAGGAGTATGTATGATAAGTATGGATCCTATTCCTCATTCTCCTGATACCTGGTATCCTAACACCTAATAGTTAATATCTCTATAACTGATAGTTATGCATAATTGTACCATACACCATGTGTCATGGTTCCTGAAAGACATGACACCAATGCAAACTCCTTATTGAATTTATCACTTAGCTCATCCATTTTCACATATATAGTTTTTGATTTATTCCCTTTTACTTTATTTTTGGTGGGGCACTATCTACTATAATGGCCATATTTGTGACATGAAAAGCACTTAAATTTTCTCATGTCCCTCTTTTTCTCTCCCAGTGAAGGTCCTCCTTCACTCCAGTTTTGTTTGGATTTACCCTTTACCTTCTTTTCTTTCTCAACAAGAGAAATTTTCTCATCTCCACCTCTATGTTGTCCATTAGATATCAAACTCTCATGAATCTACATTTGGGTGAAGTCATATCACAACTTGGTCTAATTATTAAGCTTGTCTTTAGCAAGGATACCTATTGCGAAAGGTAGCCGATTAGTTGGTACAACCATGTAAGGATATCTTAACAAGTTAATCGTCATTCACAACTTCCCAAATACTTGTAATTTCATCTTGGACCTACTAATTTATTGTGAATTATGAGGCTATAGCTTCAAACCTGTTAACTTTAATATTACTTAGCTTTTCTCTTAACACCATATTTCTATTTTGGTTTTCACTTTGTTACATATTTACTAAGGTTGTCCACATTTGATGAGTTTTTTTATGCCTTATGATGTGAGGGATCATGGTGTCCTTCACAATATTAAATTTGGTCCTTATACCCTTCAAATATTTAAGATTGTGTTCAATTGCTTGTGTAGGATTCGAAGGAACTTGGATCTCTTTTTTAGAAAATTCCCAAAGGTTATTTTCCATCAAAAAAATGGTGATCATGTCCTTCCATGGAATAAATTTTTCAAACCCCTCCAACCTATCTTCAAATCACATACTTGATGATGTCATCTCACAAGATCAATTTCCGTCAAAAACCCCTTGGTGAAAAATAAAAATGATGCTGCAGAAATATCAAAATGTTGTTATTTCAAACCCCTATCCACTAATATTCCTTCACATATTTTGATCAATTCTCTAGTGCGATATCAATTTTCTAAGTGTCAATAATATTTTTCTGTCTCATCTATTTATTTTATGCCCAAAATTTTTCTTTTACTAGTAAATAAAATTTAATTTCTTAAAGTTACAAATAATAATACTTGGACTTTTAACAACAATTTTATAGTGGAAACAAAAAAAAATAACTCACCAAATCAAAGAGAAAAACAATGAAATTTTACCCTCCAACCTCTCATCATACTCAATTGACTCAGAGAAATCATCGGGATCCCTAACCAAGGAAAATGGCCCAGAGAAAGTATAAAGAAATTATGTAGAAACCTGAATAATTTTCTAGCAGAAATTCAAGCCTCCCAATCACTTGTGTGACCATCCTTCAGCCTTATGTGCATCCCAAATGTGGCCCAATCTACTAGGCACTTCCCGTGTGCACGTTCTTTGTTATTTTTCTTATTGCTAAAAGTTTTCTCTTGTTATTTTTTCTTCTCCCCTCAGCCTTGTGACTCACAAAAATATGCAATTCAACAAATATTTCTCTCAAATTTCTCACTCTCACTTGAGTAGCTACAACATTATATGTTTCTTCATCCTCTTTCTCAGGCTCCTTTTGCAATTCTTCAAGTCTAAATACCTAATCTCCAAAGTGATTGAGGGATAGGTTTAAATGGTAGATTACTTAGATCAATGTTGGAGATTAGATCTAAGTCACTTAAACAATTAAATATTTATCCATAGATAAAACATCAGCCTAAGATTACATTAATCATTTTAATTTATCAATGTACTCTCCTAAGGTAAGCTTAAGAAGGATATCATATTAGTTTCTCTTCTTGAACAACCACCTAAAGGGGATTTCACTTCCACATGCTAAGACACCAAGCCTATGTGGGAGACCCTCCAATGCTACAAAAATAAACATACTTGTCATAGTTGGTATGGCTAATGACCCATTCCAATGCCTTGATACAAGGGAGCATTAATGCCCTTGTTTCAACCAAACATCACCTAAAATATTTGATGTTTAGAAAAACCAAATCATCCATCTTGTTGAAAGAAAGGTTTGTATGTGGTGTAGTCTCAAGATAATCTTCATTATTTATTTCAATGAAGAGAGAATTCCATCCTAGTACATGGAATTTTGGATTGGTGCTAGCCTTGGTATCCCAATATAGCAGTGCATGTGCAGATATTTTCTTAGAGGCAGCGAGATGACTGATTTGACACTTTTCACTAGTTGTGGCTCTACCTTTTATGTTAACATTAGACTAGATGCCTTTTTCGGTGCCTTTCCCATTGCCTTTAGTTTCTTTGGGTATTTTCAAAGTAGACCTCTTATTGAAGATATTTTATTTGCAATGATCGATATTCAAAGTTACAAATCAATATTTATTGTTCCAAAAATAATTCAACCAAAAATAAGGGTATCACTGCAAAATTAATAGAACCTAAGCATGTTTGGTATTAATGGAACTAAAATTAATGAAATATTACTAGTGATATGGTAGAAAACTTATGTCAAACTAAGAATTTCACTCCCTATAGTTGATAATTGATTACAAATTACTTTTAGGGTGTAATGATTATGCCACTTATCATCCAAACACAAAAAAGTGAGTGTTTATTGTATGGATGTATACTTAAGGAGTGAGGATCGGATATAGGAATCTAAAAGGAATTAAATCCTAATCACGATCATTAGGTTTGCTAAATATTAAGGTTTAAATGTAGCCCTGCATGTTACATTCACCATTACACGAAAGCCTAGTGCATTAAGGGCATGCAAAAGGTTTTTTTCCAACCATTTTGATACTTATGAAAAACATCTTTTTGTCACATTTTATTGCATTCATCAATGTCAATTGAAAAAGTATAACTTATATTTTTTCCACACATTTTCATAAACCTTCAAAATTATATTTTAGGAAATGGCATGACATACTTTATTATGTTCATCAAACCTCGATGGGTGGGTGCATCATTACTACCCC
Organism: Pinus taeda; assembly: GCA_000404065.3. NCBI lineage: Eukaryota > Viridiplantae > Streptophyta > Pinopsida > Pinales > Pinaceae > Pinus > Pinus taeda. The sequence continues at coordinate 113,066 of APFE031386042.1, forward strand.
AAAGCCTTATCCTAAGCTTTGAAACCCTACCTCAAAAATATTATTTAGGGAATCTTTCTTTTCCAATATGGACAAATTCAAACACACCCGATCATAACCCCAAACCCAACTAGAGTTAGAAGTTGGTGGTTACTTTGTTGACCCAACTCCCAAGGTACAATTATGCGAATGGGAGCAATTTTTTTTTACTTTTTTTCCAGCTTTTCTGGAATTTCAAATAAATTCAGTCATTATGTTAATATTTTGGATATGCTTCAGAAGGATCAGGCGGCCCAATGGTACCCCCGTAGGGGGATGGGGTAGAACTTCCGCCCTTCAATGGAAGCCAGCAAGGACCAGAAGGTAACATAAGTACAGGCTCAGCGAATCAAGACAAGCCCACAGGGGAAATGCAGAACACGGTGGATCCACAAGTTTCAATTGAACATCCAAAGGTTAGTTCATCCACTTGCAAACCGGTTGCTACTCATAGGCCAGAAGTTGAACTGCCTAGTGATAGAATAAATGGAAGAATACAATATATGAAAGATCATGCCCTCATAGGTAAATTTATGGGCTTCTGGCCAAATGAAAAAGCTTTAAGAGGATGGATAAATCATAAATGGAAGCCAAAGGGTGAAATAACCCTCCTCCTAATGCCGAAAGGATTTTTTACTGCCATTTTTAACTGCCTGGAAGATAGAAACAGAGTCTTTGATGGGGGGCCATATTTCTTCAATTCGGCTGGGCTCTTCCTCAGAGAATGGGTTGCCAGATTTAATCCAGATAAGGAAGATCTTAGCTACACGCCAGTGTGGATCAGACTTTATTCGCTGCCATGGGAATATTGGGGTGAAGAGTCTTTAAAATCCATTGGATCAGTGATAGGAGATTTTGTAAAAGTTGCAGAAGAAACCAAAACTGTGAGATACACTACTTATGCCTCCTATGCCCGGATCTGTGTTTACATGGATCTAAAGCAGCCTTTGCCAGACACAGTTAGGCTCTTCCATGAGGATCACGACTGGATCCAAGTGATTGACTACGAACAGGTGCCTTTTCGTTGCAGAAAATGTCATGTTATTGGACACCTCTTCAGAGATTGTCCCCTGAACAAGAAGGAGGAAACTCAAACCAATCCCGAACCTCAACAACAGGATGGCTTTACGAAAGTGACAAACCGAAGACGCGGAGGTAAAAAACCGAATGCCACTCAAAAACATCTGCCAGTAGAGAACTCCAAACCCTCTACCAGCAACAGCTTTGAGGCGCTAGTAACAACGACAACTCAGGATGAACCCAGCAAGGAAAAGACAGCGCATAATGCATCCCAACAGGAGAAACCAATCTCGACCCAACAAAGCGAAAAACCCAACAGGTCTCAGAACCCTGGAGCAATCCAGACATGGATATAGACAATCCACTACAGAGCAAGAATAAAGGGAAGGAAACAGAAGGAGATCAGCAAGAAATACAGTTCATGGAAGATGACAGTGAACCAATCGATATCGGGGAATTCGATCATATAGGGTTGGAACAGGCCTGTAAACTGGGCAATTTTGACAAAATTCCTGAAACCCAGGTTGACAATTTGGTAGAAATACTAACCAAAGCCCAAAAGAAATACTCCCTAGGAGTACAAACAAGTAGTAAATGGGATGGAAAATTTGCATTCAAAGACAGCAAAAAAAGAGGAAGAAAAACTGCATTGGAATGAACAATCAAGCTTGGAGCAGTCTTAGTTGAGTCTGGCAGATATGCCAAACTCACCAAGTATTTCAACACCGACATAAATCCTTCCCAATGAAATTGATATCTTGGAACATAAGAGGGCTCAATAGCCCTAGGAAAAGGAAGCTCCTAAAAAATTTGATCATGGAAGAAAAACCATCAATTCTATTTCTTCAGGAAACTAAATGCTCATTGAATTTTTTGGAAAAAGCAGCTGCTAAAGCATGGCCCGGCGGTTAGGTGACAGCATTAGACTCGCAAGGGGCCTTAGGGGGACTTGCAATTTTATGGGATGCAAGGAAGATACTGTTAAATAATATTCATGCTAATAAAAATTTCATTCAGGCCATTTTTCATCTTCTGGGCACTAACATCTATGGCCATCTAACGAATGTCTATTTTCCTCAAGAAACGCAGCAGAAGGCAGCAATCTTGAACAAAATAGAGCAGCTCAACAAAGATAGGAAACATCCATTATGGGTGATGGGAGGAGATTTTAACATGATAGCTTCATCTGAGGAAAAGATGGGGGGCCGCTGCAGAACTAATAAGGATGGTACACTCCTAAAAGATTTTATTCAGAGTAACTGGCTTATAGATCTACCTACAGCAAATGGCCTCTACACATGGATGAATAAGAGAGTTGTTCCCATGCAGATTGCATCCCGTCTGGATAGGTTCTTGATCTCTGACAATGCCGTCCATGTCGGAGGAGAATTCACAGCTCATATCATTCCCTTTTCAGGCTCGGACCATTGGCCAATAGAAATGCTCTGGAACAGGCCTGGCAATAATATAAAAAAACCTTTCAGATTTGAAGCCTTATGGCTATCACATCCAGAATTCAAGGAGTTCATAACCACCACTTGGCAAAATTGCAACCCAATCGAGCAATCCAAAATGGCAAGATTCCAAAAAAAATTGAAGTTGCTCAAAGGAGAAATCAAGAGATGGAATAAACATACCTTTGGCAACATTTTTAAGGAAAAGGAAAAGATTCTCCAAGATCTCAAAAATATTCAACAAAGATTAATCCTAGAAGGGCAGACAGAGGAGCTAGCGCTAAAGGAACAGGAAATGGAAGGAAAACTTCTTGAAAGAGAGCAACAAGAGGAAGTGCTATGGAGACAAAAATCCTGCATCCGCTGGCTGAAGGAGGGGGAGAAGAACACCAGATTCTTCCACAGAACCACAGTTCAAAGAAGAATGCACAACCAAATTGCTCAAGTTACTAACGCCCAAGGAGAAAAACTGGAGACCCAAGAAGAAATAGAAAAGGAATTCCTACACTATTTCAAAGAAATAAGTCAAGAGCCGAACATAAATAGAGGGGAAGCCATAGATAACATCACAAGACACATACCGCGGCTGGTTTCAGAGGAGCAAAACTCCCTGCTCCTCAAACCAATTAGTCTCCAGGAGGTTGAATTGGCTGTAAAATCCTTAAAGGCCGGCAAAGCGCTTGGTCCCGATGGCTTCTCATCAAATTTCTTCCATCACTTCTGGGAATTAATCAAATGGGAAGTGTGGCAGGTCGTGGAGGAGTCACGAAGCTTACGCTAGATGTATCCAGGCGTAAATGCAACTTTTATAGCCTTAATTCCTAAATCGGAGGATTCCAACACCCCAGACAAATTCAGGCCTATTGCCCTATGCAATATCATTTACAAGATTGTCTCCAAGGTAGTGGCACTAAGATTAAAACCGCTTCTCCCAGGCATCATCTCCCTTGAGCAATCCGGATACGTCGAAGGGCGGCAAATCACCGATGGAATAATTCTCTCGCATGAAATAATTCATTCTCTAAAGCATTCAAAAAAACCAGGTATGCTCCTAAAAATTGATCTTTCTAAAGCTTTTGATAGTATAAGTTGGGAATATATGGAAAAAATCTTAAGTGCGTTCGGTTTTGCCAATGCATGGATTAGATGGATCATAAGTCTGGTCTCCTCTGCCTTTTTTTCTATCTTGATTAACAGAACCCCCACCTCAACTTTCCGCCCCTCTAGAGGATTGAGACAAGGCGTTCCTCTATCTCCCTTCTTGTCTATTATAATGGCAGAAGGCCTGGGAAGAAGCCTCAATGCTGCAATCCAATCCCATGAGCTTAAAGGCCTTAATCTCCACGATGCTCCCACCGTCTCACATCAGCAATTTGTAGATGACAACATGATCTTTTGCCACTCCTCTGTCCAAGAAGCCCGTTCCTTAAACTCTCTGCTTAACAACTTCTCAGCAGCCTCTGGAGCTTGTATTAACAGAGTCAAATCCCAGATATTCTTCTTCAACACCCACTTGACTACTCAACGATCCATAGCTCGAATCCTGGGTTTTTCCATTGCTTCTCTGCCTTCCAAATACCTAGGTGCCCCTCTCTTAGAGTCTGCTCAGAAGCATTCTTCCTGGACTTCCCTTCTGGAAAGGCTGGAATCAAGACTCTTGCTGTGGACTCACCTTTCTCTAAATATGGCCAGCAGACTTGTGCTTATTAAGGTTGTCTTACAATCCATGCCTTTATACTTGTTTTCAATATTGGCAGCGCCAAAATGGGTTTTAAAAGCCATCAAAAAGCTGCATCGAAATTTCTTGTGGGGCAGTTCTGGTCTCAACAGGAAATGGGCCTTAGTCAAATGGGAGAAAGCATGTCTCCCGAAGAAAGCAGGGGGGATTGGTCTCAGGGATCCTGAACACAACAATGTGATAATGGGAGCTAAAATATGGTGGAAATGGTTAGCTTTCCCAGGCACACTATGGGCCAAATTCTGGACGGCAAAATACGCTAGCAACCTACCTCTGGAGGAACGTATAAGAATGACAGAAACTAGCAAAGGCTCAACTATCTGGAACTCAGCAATAATGCACAGAGATCTTATCCAAAAACATAGTTTCTGGGAAGTAAAGGATGGTGGCGCAGCGCGTTTCTGGACTGATTCCTGGCAGCAATTTCCATGTCTTGTCAATGTAATACAAGGAATTCCAGTGCACCAAATTCAACCACAGGAAAAGGTAAATCACTTTTGGCAAGACATTCAGGATTCAGATCACCGAATTTGGAGAAAGGTTCAAGAAATTCTACCAGATAGCCCGGAGGCGGTTCAACGAACCCTGGCTGACGAGCTCCAAAAGAGGAAAATTCAACAAGAGACAGAGTAGGATAAACTGAGGTGGGGCTATGAAGAGAAAGGTACTTATACAACCAAAGAAGTGTATCTCCTTATTCTCAAAGATCAGCTGACCAAGGACAAGTTATGGGAGAAAATATGGAGTCCCCCGATCTAGCCAAAGATCTCCACTTTCCTTTGGCTCCTATCCCACAACCGGATCCTCACCTGGGACAATCTCAGAAAAAGAAAATTCGAAGGACCCTCAATATGCCTCAATTGTAAAACGAAGGAAGAATCTGCTATGCATCTCATGCAACTCTGTCCTTTTAGCAAGAAAATATGGGAGAAAGTCACATTCCGCTGCCAAAAGGAAGGCCGTGAGATAGGAGACTTAAACAATACTGTACGCAATTGGCCTCAGAAACCTTATCAAAGTAACATTCTGAACTCGCTCTGGAAAATAATCCCAGGCATTGTAATGTGGAACCTATGGAAAGAACGAAATCGCAGAATCTTCAAAAATCAATTAATGGATGAGCAGCAGGTATGGCAAATAATAAACAAGAATGTACAGGAAACATTATCCATCAAAGGCTGGTCCCAGGAGGATTTCCCATCCAACGATAGGGAGCAAGCAATATGGAATAATTGGCAAATTCACTTACATTTTCCCAATGTTCTCCCAAACAATTCTAATAAACAGAAGGATATTTCTTCAATTTGGTCCCCTCCGCCCATCAACACATTCATCCTCAACTTTGACGGGGCTTCAAAAGGTAACCCTGGTTCCACAGGTTATGGAGGAGCAGTAAGAAACCACGAAGGACAAGTGCTTAAAGTCTTCTTTGGCTCCATTGGATGGAACACCAATAATGTGGCTGAACTTGAAGGACTCTGGAAAGGTCTCAACATCGCCCAAAAGGAAGGTTTCTCTCCTCTAATTGTGGAAGGGGATTCCCAAATCTTAATCAACATGGCGACCAAGATTCAACAAGGAACAGAGGCACAGAAAGTCAGTAGGAGTTGGAGAATGGTAACAAGGATGGAGCTTCTTCAATCATGGCTAAGGGATAACAGAGCTATAACTTTCAACCACATAAGGCGCGAAGGGAATAAACTAGCAGACTTTCTGGAAAATTTAGGAGTAGACAAAGGGAAGGATCACTTCGAAGGATTACTTTAGGGTAATGTCTCGGAGACAGAATGGTCCACCTTTTAGGAGATACTCAGGAATGACACTCAGAGTAAAACTCAAGACCACCCGGATGCGGGTGTTAATGGCTGCAATTAAGTCGAGTCTATGCCCACGCGCCGAGGACATGCTACCACGCGGCGGACAGGTGGTCGACATGGGCTCCGGGCTGGTTTCTACCCAAAAGGACTTAACGAGCCTTAATGGCGCTTCAATGCGTTGGGCTTTCCAAGGTTCAGCTAACAGTTATCTCGTCATGGCGAACATACTCTTCATCATGTGTCTGCAGTTCGGCTCTGGTTCTGGAGAATTAGTGGTTCAGGTTAACGTGGAGGAGGGAGGCTCTGAGGGCAGCATTCCCACCCTCGAGTCCTTCCCCTGCCCAAATCTTGCTGGGTGTTCTCGCTTGGTTCAGTTGAGTTGGTCGTTGGCAGCTGGGAGGCAGGGACATCGGAGTAACAAGTCCCGCGAAGTTCTTCTGGGTAGCCGAAGGCACAAGGCAGTTAAGCTATGCCCTGGTTTTCTCATGGCTCCGCGCGTAGGGTATCGCAGGCCTCGCAGGGGTGGTAATTCGGGGCTGCAGGGTGGCACTAGAGATAGTGGCCATTCAAGCCCGCGAAGAATCTCTCCTTTGGCCTGTGCCTCGCCACCCTCCGGGGATTCGGAGAATTCTGCATCAAATGTTTGTAATGTCGTGCAGACTGCGACTCTTTATTATCGTCGCAAGAGGAACAAACCGGTTGTTAAGGCTATGATAACAGTCATTTTTGAGGAGGAGGATGAGGAGGAAGGAAGTTTGAAGGCTGACATGGAGGAGAAGACTCCCCCCTCAACGGACAACACTTCCAAGCTTAAGGACAGTTCCTACAGCCCAGATTTACAGAGTAAGATGGACGAGGAAAGCACCTTCAGTTACTCAGCTGAGCAGGCGGAAGCATTACAAGAAATCAGCAGCCTCAAAAGGAAAGAGCCCATGGTTACTTCTGAGGGCCCTCTAGAGGCTCAAAGGGACACTCATAACAGCAGGCCTTCCTCTCCTCAAAGCCCGACAAAGAATGAGGCATCTGAAGACTCGTTTGATTATACTCTGTACCTCAAATTACCGCCTGGCATAGAACGCATTGAAGATATTCCAGTTGGCATGGAGGTGACTTGGGAGCAGGACCCGGTTCGTGTAGCAGAAGATCGCAAGAAGCGCGCGCAGGAACAAGAAGCTGAGGCATGGAAGAAGCATGGCAATTAATGGCCAATGAGTTTTGGGTAAGCCTGTTCTCAGGCGATCAGTGTTTCTTTCTTTTTGGCTTTGTTTTTGGTAGGGTGGCGAGCAGCAATGATAAAATGTTGGCTCGAATTACTGTTGCTGTAATGGGTCTGGGTCAATTTCCAGTTTCTCTATCTGTCTATGTCGATCTATGTCTGTCTACGTCGGTCCATGCTGAAATACAAACCATCTCTCTTGGTATTTTTTGTAATCTCTAGCCTGTACACGCAGACATTTCAAGTTGTTGAGGAAAGCTTTGTTAGAGAGCTGCACACTCGCTCTCAGAGGTTTTCACCTCTTGTAAATACTTTTTTGGTTTTTAATATATTTAGTTAGCCTTTGCCAAGCAAAAAAAAAAAATATTTTGGATATGGTTCCAATGATATAAAATTTTCTTCAATTTGACTTACAGGTCAAAAGTTATGACCCTTCAAAGAGTGACCATTTACACCTTGCCATGTTGGCATGACACCTAAGTGGCACCTGATGCGTCCACATGGCACTTGATGCACCCATGTGGGGAACCCATGTGGTACCATATGTACCCATGTATTTTCCCACATGGTAAGCACAAATCCCAAGGAAGTTTATGGTTGGCATCCTTTTTTGTATAGTTTCTTATCAATAAGAAGCCCGACCCGCAACCTCTAACCTAGGTTGGGGTCAACCTAAATCCAGTTAGTACTATAATGTAGAGGGTTAGACAAGTTTGTCCCCCTACATTAACCCCAACTCGCTGATCCCCCTGACCACTCGACCTGTGAATGCGAAGAACCGGGTGGGCCTGTTGCAGGTCGGGCCTTTTAGGTGGACCTCCCGTCCTCTCACCTGCAGACCAAAAAAATGAAATTTCTTTTGCAATTTTTAACACTTTAACATTGCTGGAATTTTCTAATTATTACAAATTTTCAAGCACTACCTCCAACACTTAATGGTTAATAGATACATAAGTAATTTAAGGCTAACCTTAAGATATACTCAATCATATGCATGATGTCAATTTAACAACATTTCTAAGTGCATTAAATCCCAAAATACAAAGAGTTGTAACAAATTAATAACAAAGAAGAAAAATGATCTTCATGGTTCATGTATGATAGATGCAACCATAGGTATGGAATTCAAGACTTCCTTCCCTTCGGTGAAGAATGTACCCAATTGCATGCAATAAATCCATGAATACTATTCAACAAACTAAGCATGCATTCAACACAAGATTTCAAATATTTCGACATTATTTATTAACATTGTTAAGCACTCATTTCCATGCAGCTCAAATTTATATAATAAATAATCCCTACAACCAATATGTTACTGTGAACCATGCATTATATACATCTATATTTTCACATCTTCATGTAGCTTGAATTTTACATAGTAACTATGTACGGTCCTATAATTTACTGAAAACCATATCACTGAGATAAGGAATATTGCATGTTAGTCACTACAAGAACTAAGCTAGTTTGGCCACATGTTGTTCTAGCACCTTTGACACAATGATAACAACTCATTGGTCATGGCATAAGATAAATAAATCATGAACTATGCCATCAATAAACACCATTTTCAAACTAGCAACGAAAATAGGCATATATGTATATAAATTATTGGCTTCTTAGGAACAAAATATATACTTATCTCAAAACTAATGGGAAACTAAGTCTAGGAATATGACTCTCCACATAACCATAGACAACTATAGCCAAGCCTCACTTGTAATTATCACTTCCAAGCCAGATTTCAGAAGTTGAGGGATCTTTTGCTTCAGGGATTACAAACATCCATTAGATCAAAAAGGGACTCCAAAGATTCAACCACCTCCACCCAACAACTGAATTGAAACCATTAAAACACATAGGGATTCTAGAGACTAACAATATCCAACCTTCAAAACATAACGTTGTGGTTCCACTTGAGGTAGGGATTCCAAAATCCATGGTAAAAGAAAAATACATCAAAAATATTCCATATATCCCCTAGGAATTTTCCAGAATCAGTTCCTCCACCTCATCCCTTTGGGATTTCCTGAGAAGCACCATCTCCACCCTCCAGGCCACTAGGGACTTGAAAGGCAATCAATTCCTCACTTGGTGATCTCTTCCAGCTCCTTAACCAGTGAAAACTTAATTCCTTTTTCTTTTTCTTGTTCTTCTTTTCTTGGTAATTTGAATTTCTTTATCTTTTTTGGTGTCCTCTGTGTTCTCTCTTTTTCTAGCTCAAAACATTTAACCCAGAAATCCCCTCTAATGTTTTTCAAATGCCTTTTATTATTTTTCTTATGTCTCTCCATGTTCCTCACGGAAATTTCTTGTGTGTCTCTTCATATTCCTCATTGAATTTTCTACATATTAATATATTTCTAGTAATTAATCACCCCAACCCTCTGAAATTTGTGTCCCATTACTCATCCCATTTTATTTTTATTAAAACATTTACATTGCATGCATAAATGTAACTACTTTGGGGTTGTCACAAACCCCTCCCCATTGGGGGACCATCATCCTTGGTGTTCTTACTCCATATGAAACACCAAAAGCATGCTTAAAACAAAAAAAAATAGTTTATGGAGCTTTATACACACAACTTTCCATAATATTTATAATATTCTATGCATTTGCCTCAACTAACAACCAAAAGAAATCATAAACATCAATTTATAATTCAACCATATTCCGATGGTCCTATTTGCAGTCTTTGGAAGCTTGGATGTGTCCAGCCCAACTTAGATTATTGTTTTCCTTGGAATGTTCCCTACCTCCCATGTACAACATTTTAATCCTTACTCTCCTTGTTTCTTCAATGAACAATCCTCAACTCATTATTTCCTAGGCACACCCCTAATGTGGTTTTCATTCCAACTAACTATAATAATTACCAAAAACAAATTAATTTCTAGGCCTTCGCTTCTTTTCTTCCTAGTCCCTTAGGAAATTCGAATATCCTTTTCCTTGAAGTCACTCACCTTCCAAGTTCAAGCATCCCCTTCTCTACTTCCTAGTTCTAAGTGTTATCCATTCCTTGGAAAGGTTTCCTCACATCGAAAATTGCCAAAACTAAGGCATGTACCTACCTCAAAACCATCATAACAGTCATAGCCTACGTATGGAAAGAAATGGACACTATTGGGTACCACCATCACATAATGGCCCCATTCCTGAAGTACTTTACCAGCATATTGTTGCATGCTCTAATTTGCTTTTACTGTTATTTCTAACACTCTTGCATCCAACTCCAACCACCCATACAAAGAAATTTCTAAGCTTTCCTACATCAAAGGACATAAATTTTCCATTAAATTCATCATAAGCGATTATAATAAACTTAAATCATACCACATCAGTAGCTCATCAATGAGGTCACATTTACAATTTCATTTGGTTCCTATCACAAGTCAAATTTCTCCTCGATCAAATCATCATGTACAATAATATCGCACCTAGTTAGCTCAAAACCCAATCATCATAAATGAGATTGCGTTCATAATATATGAAATATTGATACTCATCTTAATTTGTTCTTTTCTTTTGCCTTTAAACACACTAGACTAGTTTTCCAACCATTATCATCTAGTTTCCTTTTCTCTTTTCGTACATACACTAGATCAATTTCCAACCAAACAATCACCTAATGCCTTCTCTTCTCTTCCATATGTAGGATCAGTGCCTAAGGCAATAAGGGAATCTAAGGCGCACCTCCACCCTCAATTCATGAAGGGAATCCAAAGCTCCCTCCAACCATCAGATATATATATATATATATAATATTATATATTATATATATATAATATATATATATATATATATTAATATATATATATATATATATATATTATATGTATAGATATATATATATATACATATAGATATATATACATATACATATATATATAATATATAACATATACATATATGTATATATATATATATATATATCTATATATATATATATATATATATATATATATATATATATATATATGTATGTAATACAATATATAATATATATATATATATATATTATATATATAATATATATATAAAAGCCCATTCCCTCCCACATAAGTATGGACACTACCAAACCAAGAAGTCACTACCAAACTAGGTATTCTTTTGTCATCATAATATCATTGTTGGGAATTCAAAGGCTACCCCGCCTCCATCCAAGTCTTTTTTCATCCTCATGATGAACCATAGTGGTGGGTTCTAAACATCATTAAAACATTTATGAATGTGATGGTTTCAGAAATAAAATTACAACAAGTCCCATACATGTCTACCCCAAACACATTACACCTTATAATGTAACACACAACATGAACACATAACACAATACACGAAGATATAACACAGTTCCACATATACATAACATATGCACATATACACATGACTCAACACATTGTAAAATAGAATCCAGAGACCACACCATCTCTATTTATGTAAACTAGGCAGTATTACCTCTAGTGTCTTTCCCACACTTCGCCGCAAGCATCCACAATCCAAATCCAGGATTTGTCATGTTTTTCCAATTATCCATGCTTGTCCCAATGTACTACATGTCACAGTACTACCATTTTGTTAATATATCCTTTAACATTCACTATCCATATTATAAATACGGGAATAATGTCAAAATCATATTCACATGATATTAAAATCATAGATCCACTAGGGCTACTTTTCTCACTTGATTCCTCATAAAACCATAAACCTTTTTATGCCATTCACGTCTACTCTAAATAAATAAAAATAGTCATTATTCCAGAAGAATGTCCCCTAACAACCTTGTCAGACAATGGAATTTTCATATATATATGTACTCATCAACATAATCATGTATACAACACATAATTACATGTGTCCATAAAGTCAAGGTTAAGAGAACTTCCTTTATTCGTGCAAAGCATGCCCAACATTGAAAAAACAATTCCCAACTTGGCCAAGGTGTTTGTTACCTCAAGCTTATTCATTTTACCTTTCCTTGTTGCCCTTTTTCATGGTTGTCTTACCACTATCCATTTATCCATTATGGACTCAACTAGCCCAAACAATTGTCATATTTTTCTTTCCTACCTCCGACTGCCTATATTCATGCACTAGGATTTTTCCAAGTATTTATATTTCTTGCTTGGGTCCACTCAGCTCTTCTTGAGCTCCCTTAGTTTTCCTCTTTCCCCAACAAATTCCTAAGATTCCTAAAACATAGAAGGAAAGAATGAGAAGAAAAATAAAATGAAGTAAACATACCAAACCAAACACTAATTCAACATCATAAACAAAGTGGCATGGCCATGCACCAATCAACAATAAAAAAATGTCATATCAAACATAAATCCAATAGAGGAACACAAAATATCAATTTATCAACAAACATACCCATTCAACCAATGAGTTTCAATGTTTTCAATATTTCACGAATAAAACTTAGTCTTATCCTTCTTCAAGAGTTCATGGTATCCCTTTTAAACTTGCACTTCCCTTCCAATTTCTTTCAAAAGGGGTCCTTTGATACATATCTTGCAGCAGTGAACTTTGTCATCTCAATTGCTTGGAACTCTTTCCAACTGCTCCTATTTTCGTTGTGCTAAAGTTCATAATATGTTGACATTCACACACAATTTTAGTGTATTAATAAATAAATAAAGTACACCAATTTCATTTCCATGTTTCACCAAGCACATTGCCCTACAATTGAACACATATATCAATTTACATATTAACCACATGTCTCAAAATCCATGACATAAATAAGCATACTTGATCTCAACATAAATTTTTAGAAGCCAAAATTGTTGCATGCACATGCGCATGCGCATATCATCTCTCAAAGGATTTCAATTCCAGTAACAAGATTGATTGCTCCTGTGGTAGGAGTTATATTGGGGAAACAGGCCAGTCTCTGAAAACAAGGCTAAAAGAGCACGCGTCTGACATAAAGAATGAAAGGTCCCATACATTAGTCATTGCAGAGCACTCATCCAAGACCAAGCATCATATGTGTTTGGAAGATGCCAAGGTAATTGCAAGAGAGGACAATTATCATAAAAGAAAAATCAGAGAGGTCATTGAAGTCATGAAATTTCCACAGAACCTCAACAGGGACAATGGAAGTGAAATCAGTGGAAACTAGCTTCCCCTGATCAGACAAATAAACCCCTCGGGAGCCTTGGAAGCATAAGAACAAAAAGGGCCTTCCTTTTCGAAGGTTTGGTTTATTAATTAATTAATTAATTAATTAATGCAAATTATTTAACTTAATTTAATTTTAATTAATTAAATTAAATTAAATTAAATTAAATCAAATAAATAAATTAATAAAATTTATTAATTAAAATAAAATTTGAGCCTTAATATTAATAAAGAAAATTATTTTTAAATAAAAATTTAGTTAGATTTTAATTTAATTGAATTTATTGGAGACTAATTAATTAGTTAATAAAAATTTATTATTAATTATATTATTTTTAAATAAATATTAAATAAAAGTAGTATTTAATTTATAAATAAAAATTAGAAATTAATTAATTAATTAATTAATAAGTGGCTAATTAATTAATTGATTAATTAATTAATGTATTGATTATTAAAGGAATGCTAAAAATAATTTATATTTATATTAATTAAATATAAAAATAAAAATAATTTATATTATATTAATTAATATTAAAAATATTTATAAATTAAATTTTATTAATCAATTAAATAAAAACTAAAATAATAGATAAATATTAGAGTTATAAACCTGATCTAATAATGAACAATTAAATAATTAATTAAAAGAATAATAATAATAACAATTTTTTTTATAAAATTAGAAAGCATGTGTCGGCCCTTATAAATTAGGGTTCTTTGGTTTATTTATATGCAAGCGCATGGCTCCTTCTCTCAATAATCTTTCATTCATTTTCTATCTATCTGATTTGTCCTGATGATGGAACCCCTTTGGGGTTTGAAACGTCGGCAGAATGAACTAAAAACTGTGGATAATCTGGATCATGAAGCTACAAAAAACTTCCACAGAGGCTTAAAATCCAACAAATTTAACTATAATTGGAAAATGACTATTATGCCCAAACCAACATCATTAATTTCATTTGACCTCTTGTACTGAGACCAAACAATAATTTAAATTCATTGTTTAGGCCAAGGCTAGAAATCAAGGCATCTACAACCTCAAGGGAATTAAACTAGAAACAATTTACCATGCTAGAATTAGCTCATGCCTTTACACATTACTTTTCATATTTATGAAATGAGTCAAGCATGTGTAGAAACTCTCACAATTAAAGCATGCATGAAGTTACTTAATCACATTTCGAAACCCAATGCCTACTAACAAAGTAGAAAATCAACCTAATGTTGGGCTCTGAATACGTCATATCATTTAGTATATAAAGTTTCCATTCATAAGTCGTATTCCCTAATTTATGACACTTTCCATAACAATTATAGCACCAACTTTTACTAAATATACCTCTTTTACCTTGTGGTTAATGATGATGGATTTTTTATGTCTTTAATCATTAAATGTGTTTTTAACATGGTTTTATCAACGATGGTTTACTAATGTGGTTATGTGGCCAAGAATCATGTTCAAATATGAAAATTCCTATTTCTCTACCAGCTCAGTAACAATTTTGAAGTTTTGTACTTTGTTTAGTACTTAGTTCAGTACCAATTTTGTAGTTCGATACTCTTATGCACTTGCATGAATGGAGAAAAAAGTCGAAATTATAAAATATGTGTTTCTTTTCTCTAGCATGGTAAATTAGGTTCCACGTGGACCTATATGATTGTACAAGCATTGGAATATGACTAGCTCACACATGTTAGATCCTAGCACATAATTTAAGCTATAGCCAAAAATAGGTAACATTTTTGAAATTTCCATGTTCTTCCTCAATTTTAGTGCATACGTTGGAGAATCGCAAGAATATGGAAAATGGGTTTTTCAGAAACATATAAATTTACTTAGATATCAAGTCGTTTCCAAAAATTTCATACAGTTTAAAAGTTACATATGGTTCTTCGAAGCCGATTTGTACAAAATTTATGCAAAACCCAGATTGGCAAAAGTATCTAAGTTATCAACTTCATGCACGATTTACAAGGACATGGAATTGAATCAGGAAATTTCAAGAGAGTTTTTTGTTGAAAGTATGGAAATTAGGCTTCATAAAAATATATATCCAAAATACAAGACAATTTAGAATATACATGAGGATCTTTAAGCCCAATTAGTAAAAAATGCACAATTCTATGTGATTTCCAAATCATGCCCAGATTTGGGGAAAATGTAAAATCAATCATCTTAACTATATGGAGAACGACTATCACTTATTTTAATAGTCTAAAAATCATTATGTAATATCTCATTTGCATTTTTGGGATCATAATCACCCAATCTTGTGTTCTAAAATCTCCATTTACTATTTTAAATGTAACTTCCAGTCAAGTAGATCAGAGATTGGGGGATTGGTTTTGATCCATCCAAACCTCTTTTTGTCTTTTTGTATAAATACTCAAGCTAAAAATAGATTTGGGAGGTTGGAAATTTTTTCTTGTAAAAGGGCTTGACATAGATAGTAGGTTAAAAGCTTAATCATGGCAAGAAACTTGACTGTTGCCTCTATGTAACAATGTTAATTTTTCCTTAATAAAATGTTGCTAATTCTCTAACATTCATGACTCTTCTTAGTATTTTGACATTTTAGGTTTGGTTAAATTGTAGATGTAGTAGCTTATTGATCTCAGTATTCTATTTCCATATTGTTTTATAGTTTTTAAACTCCTTTGAAATGTTTTATATCTTTATTTTTGTTATACTTTATTTATTTATTATATAAAAGTTATTCTAGTTTGGATCTAATTAGTATTCATTATTTTTATTTGTTTTCTTGTACCATATGAGTGGATCCACTACAACAAAGAATCATTGAAGTTTCAATACACCAATGAGCTACTCTTGTAAATTTGTATGAACACCCTTGTGTGTGAAAGATTGTGACTTAGATCCTGTACAGCATTAGTTGTTCCACACCTAGTATTTTGTTTCCCTTACTGTTAACTCTTAGTCATTTGATTATATATTCACTACAATATCTTCAGGATAGATCACATGAACATCCAAGTATGAAAGATTGTGATATAGAACCCTTATAGAACTAAGTTGTTTTATCTCCTAGTGATAGGCCTTGTGGTGATTTTCCATTTGATTTTATTTGTGCCAAAGTATGCTTCGTCGAAATTAGTTGTTAGCATAAGATATAGTAGACTCTAATCCTACATTTCCTATGCTTGCATCTCTAAGTCTGACAATCCCAAATTCGATAACTAAATGGTTGAATTAGAATATATATAATTATACCAACACCTACCCTTTACCTTCAAGTTACTACAACCAATACATGCGAGAAACCATCAGTCTCATCACTCTTCTAGTACAGTTTTAAGTCCTTTGTCCACAAATTCTAAATAATACCTTTGAATACAAAGTTATCACCTAGATCATAGACCAATCAATCACATGATTAGAATCTTGTACATATCTTTTAAGTAAATAAACATGGAAAACACCATGGATTTTATCTTATGGAGGTAAGGAAAACCTATAGGCCATTGATCCTATCCTTTCAAGTATATCAAAAGGCCTATAAAGTTGTGGTGCCAACTTGGCATATCACCTAATCCTCAGGGTGATTTTCTTGGTTTTAATTATCAAGTAAACATGTTCTCCAATTTGAAATTTTTTATGCACCCTATGTTGATCTGCATAGCTCTTTTTCCTATCATTTTCTATCTTAAAATTCTACTTAATGATCTACATTCGGTGCTCCATTTCTTCTAGCATATTAGGCCCAATAAGGAATTTTTTCACCATATCCCTCCAGCTAATAGGAGTATTAGAAATCCTTCCATACAATGCCTCAAATGGGCTCATGTTTAGAGATTCTTGGTGCCCATTGTTGCATGTAAATTCTGCAAGTGGAAGATACTCTTCCCACTTCTTTTGTTGGTGCATTACATACATCCTTAACATGTACTATAGGATTCTATTTTTCCTCTCTATTTTTCATATATCTATGGATGATAAGTTGTACTAAAGGCCAATTTTGT
Organism: Pinus taeda; assembly: GCA_000404065.3. Classification (NCBI taxonomy): domain Eukaryota; kingdom Viridiplantae; phylum Streptophyta; class Pinopsida; order Pinales; family Pinaceae; genus Pinus; species Pinus taeda. Next base: position 130,448 of record APFE031386042.1, read on the forward strand.
CCCTAATTCTTTAAACAATTCTTTCCAAAACTTGGAAGTAATCTTGGAATCTCTATCTGAAATAATTTTCTTCTTAACGCCATGTAACCTCAAAACCTCTCTTATGAAGATTTGAGCCACTTAATTTGTTGAATTGGTGGATTTAACTACTAAAAAGTTAGCCACCTTTCTCAAGTTGTCAATCACCACCATAATTATAACATGCTACCTTTGTCTCTATAATTATGAGAAGCTTTGTAGTATGATTTCATTCATCTCATCTTGTCTCTCATGAGCCTTTATAAACCTTTCATTATCTTCTTTGAATCTTTGTATTTCAACCTTTAGGCCTCCAAAGATATCCATCCAATCTTGATATATCTCCCCTCCCCCTTGGCCAACTGATCTCTCTTCTTCATTTTCCCTCACTTCTTCATACCCACTCAGTGACTGATTAGAGTTGTATTATACCATTCCTATCCTCATTTCCTTTTTCTTTCCCTATCTTGGGCTTCTTATGATGTGTTTTCATTCACATGCAATTTTTAGATACATGATAATACAAATAAATAAAAAATCATGACATGAGCTTGCTTTTGTAGAGTTGTTATAATAAGGCCAATTGTAACAAACAACCATGTTAGCACCCATGTACATGCATGCATCATCAACAAAATATATTTGTTAACAAAAATTTTTAGTTCCTCGATAACAATAAAAACATATCAATCAAGCATGCAACCAATTCATTTTAGATAAACTTTTAACGCCAATTTTTTTTTCTTCTTACTTACCCATAATAGAGCCCATACATACTATGTGATGAACCTAGATGCTCTGATACCACTCGAAAACACACCCACTCCTAACCCAAATCAAACTAGAGTTAGAAGGTGGTGGTTACTCTACTGACCCAGCTCCCAAGGTATAGTTATGGGAATGAGACCTATTTTGTTTTACTTTTCCAACTTTTCAAGAATTTCAAATAAATAACACCATTTTGTTTATATTTTCAAGATGATTTCAATGATATAAATTCCATCTCAGTCCAACTTATGAATCAAAAGTTATGGCCCTTAAAATATTGTCCATTTATACATTTCCACATCAACATGAAACCCAAGTAGCACTTGACGCGCCCACATGGAAGACCCACATGGCACCTGATGCACCCATGTGGTACCTGATGTACCCATGTAGCAGCCCACATGGTAAGCACAAACCCCAAGGAATGTATTGATAGCCTACATTCGTGATGTAATTACTTAACAATAGGCAACCCAACCCCTCACCTTTGACCTAGGTCAGTGTCAACCTGAATCTCGTTGGCAATGTAATGTAGAGGGTTGGGTGGGTTTGACCCCCTGACCACTCTGAATCCCTAAACCCCCTAACCACCTAGTATATGGGTGCGGAGAACTAGATCAGCCCACTAGAGGTCAAGTGGCAAGCATGCTGGAGGTCGGGCCTTCTAGGGTGACCTCCTAACTTTTGACCTGTATACTAAAAAAATTGCAATTTTTTTTGCAATTTCTAACACTTTAACAATGCTAGAAATTTTCAAAATTTTACAACTTTTCAAGCATTGTCTCTAGGAGTTAATGGCTAATAGAGACATAAGAAATTTACAGCTAAACTTAATAAACACTCAATCATATGCATGATATGAATTTAACAACATTTTCAAGTGCATTAACTCACAAAATAAGGAGAAGTGTAACAACTCATTAACAAAGCAAACAATTGATCTTCTTGGTTCATGCATGATAGAATGCGACCACACGGAATGGAATTCAAGACTTCCTTCCCTTAAATCAAGAATGTACCCAATCGCATGAAATAAATCTTCCAATATTATTTAACAAACTAAACATGCATTCAACACAATATTTCAAATCTTTCTAGATTATTTATTAACATTGTTGAGCACTCATTTATGCCAATGCAACTCAACAGTTCCATAATAAATAATCCCTTTGACCAAGATGATAGTGTAAACCATGCATTCTATACATCCACACTTTTGCATCTTCATGTAGCTTGAAATTTACACAGTAAATATACAAATTCATGTAATTTAATCAAAACCATATCACTTGCAATAAATAAGATTGCATGTCTCACTACAAAACTAAACAAAACCTACCATGTGTTATTCCAACACCTTTTACACAGTAACAACAACTCATTGTTAATTCACAAGATAAAGAAATCATGAACTATACCATCAATAAACATCATTTTCAAACCAGAAATGAAAATAGGCATATATGTATATAAATTATTGGCTTCTTGAGAAATGAAGAGATATTGATCTATAAACTAATGGAAAGACGAGTTTGGGACTATGACTCTCCACCCAACCATAGACAACTACAACCAAGTCTCACTTATAGTTGTCACCGCCAAGCCAAATTCCAAAGGTTGAAGGATATTTTGCTTCAGGGACTACACACATCCACCAGTTGAAATAGAGACTCTAGAGATTCATCCACCTCCACCCACCAACTAAATTGAAATTAATAAAAAACAAAAAGGGTTCTAGAGACTAACAAACTCCACCCTTTAAGACGTAATATTATGGTTCCACCTAAGCTAGGGATTCCAAAATCCAGAGTAAAATAAAAGACAACAAAGAATATTTTAGAGATCCCCAAGAAATTTTCCAAGATCAATTCATCCACCCCATATTATCAGTATTTCTTAAGAAGCACCATCGCCACCCTCTATAACACTTTGTTGGTAATTTGAATTTCTCTATCTCTGTTGTTGTCCCCTATGTTCTCTCCTTTTCCAGCTCAAGATTTCCAAGCCAAAAATCCCCTATAATGTTGTTCAAATGCCTTTTATTATTTTTCTTGTGTTTCTCCATGTTCTACATGGAACATTCTTGTGTGTCTCTTCATATTCCTCAATGAATTATCTGCATATTAATATTATTTATAGCATTTAATCACCCTAACCCTCTAGAATCAGTTTCTCATTACTCATGCCACTTTATTTTTATAAAAATATTTATTTTTCATACATAAATTTAACTACTTTGAGGTTGTCACAATGAATCATTGAAATGCTTCACCTAGCTCACTGATGCTCTATCCAAAATTATCGAAGAAATTATTAATGTCAACTGGGAAACATAAGGTTTGAGCACGTAAGTGTTGGGTGAAACTCCCCATATTTGATCATGATCATTAAAGGAAAAGTTTAAATCTTTGATGGGTCATTGATGTTTCTCTAAAAGGGTAAGGAAAATCGATATTTTCATAGTTCTCAAGACTTTCATTTTCATAACTCATTTAGTTTTCTTGGTGATTAGTGGCACATTTGCATTTGAAGGAACCTACAAGCATTATACCTTACCAAAAGGATCTAATGGTTATTCATTCATGACAAGTTTTGTTGAGTTAATCATCCATCACTGACACTAATCTATCATCGAAACTTTGAAGAATCCTTTATCGATGTGAATTATTATTGTAAATCAACTATTTAAATCATTTTCCCTTTTTATCAATGCTTGATGAATCATCAAGACTAGTTTGTGAGATGTTTCTGGCATCGTTCCTATTGGGAATTCGTCTTATTAGTATTTTTCTTCAATGTTTGATGAATCCATCATTTTTTGTAGGAAAATTTGAGATCTTTCTTCATCTTCGAATCTCATTTCTATTGAAAATCATATATTTGTCATGCTTTTCTACATTAAATGTTGTTAGGTGGAAAGGTATAAGTTATCACTTTTCAACACATATTTGTAAACCCATGAAAGTATATTTTGGGAATATTCACTTAGAGAGAAATTTATTACATTCATCAAGATTTAGTGAGTGAGCACACTAACGTTACAAAACCCTCCACTAAAGAAAATATTTGTGGAGTATTCCTTTCCTCATATGAAAGAATCATCAAGGGACTTCACCTAACTCATCGACACTATGAAAACTTAACCAAAATGTTTATCAATGTAAATTGGGAACCATAAGAATTGAGCACCTCAATTGTGAGGTAAAACTCTTGATCTCCATCATTGCTATAGAGAGAAAATTTTAAATCATTGGTAGGCTATCATTTTTTGGAAAAAATGAAACGTGAATTGACTACTGACATAATCCATAAGACTCTTGTTTTTGTCACTCATTTGGCTTTTCTGATGCCCAACGATTCATGGGAATTCAACGGATCTTCAAAAATTACACTTTATGACAAGGCTTCAATGGTTCATTTGTTCTACGGCTTTGTTGAGGTTGTCATCCAATGTCAACATATAAATGTCATCGACACCTTTAAGAATAATTCAACAACACTTAACATAAATATATTATTTAAATTTTTTTCTCCTTCCTTATATTCCCAATGAATCATCAACATCGCTTTGTGAGGTGTTTTGGACATCCAATCACTTGGGAATTTGTCTTATTACTCCTTTCACTAAATTCTCTATGAATCCATTAATATATGGACAAATATTTGAGATTTTGAACCTCCTTCAAATCTCTTGGCTTTTTTCTTCTGTTAAGTCGAAAATGAGATTTACCAAGGCTTTGTGATTCTTGGAAACTTTGTTTTTTTTTTCAATCTAAGATGAAAAGAAGAAATAATGTGCATCAAATTATTAAATCTATCCACCTAAGAAATAAGAGTAACCACCTACACCCTCTCTTTCTGGTCCAGCTCATTTGTCCCCTCACCTGTTGGGGGTTTGCTCGACAATGGAGGGGTTTCTAGGGTTGTTGTTCTTTGACCTAAGAACTAGAGTTTCATCAGGTACTTTCCTATCATGGCTCCACCCCGCACTATTTCTTGTTCTTCCATAATTCTTCCATTATTTTTGATGAATTTGTCATTATTTTCGATTGGTTTAATGGGTAGAGTTTTTTTATTTACAGGTGTGCCCTGCCTCTGCATGAGGAATTACCTCAACTAGAGGAGAATGGAAACCTCCTTGGAAAGGATAATGGATTACCCAGTTTTTCAAAAAAAAAATCACCAATTACTTAGATTTGTACTTATTTATTTGAAATGATGCATGAGGTAACACATATCAACTTTTAAGTAATTATTGGTACTTTTTTACATGTAGGTAAATGTTTACCAAGTCCACATTTCCTATAGGTGGGTTCTCTAATCCTAACCAGTCTATTCCTCTTGAAGCAATTCTTTTTTTTTCAATAATAAAGAGTTTTGTCCCATGTCTTGTTATTTTGTCTTGTTGGTGGCAGGTTTGAACCATGCATCCCTCACTAGAATGGTCTTATCAATTTTTTCTTTGTTATATGAAAATTTTAGAACTTAATTTTACACAACCACTTCTCCGAGGTATTGGTTGTGCATCCAAAATTTGGTTCGTCGAACTAATAGTTGAAATTTATTTGAAGTAGAAGTTGGTCATACAAGAGCATTATTTGAAGACTATTTAATTTCATAAATTTATTTGGATTTTGGCCTTCCTTGTTATATAAAGAACTGAATTCAAATCAAATACCACTTTTTAATTTTGTGATTGAGTTTTTGAGATTTTCTAGAACATTCGTCTTGATGTTCAATTGATTAAAAGAATCATTTTTCTTACACTAGTGATGAGCCCTAGTATTGCAACAAAAATTTTCCAACTCCCAAGGCTACCAACTAAAAATATTAACCCTAGGTTCTTACAAACTTAAGAGGTGTCGAAACTATATGTTCAACATGCAATGTGTCCTTCTTTCGTTGATCTGATGCAATGAAGTGAATGCCCTGAAATCCAAGCCTAAACTAATTGCCAAAATGGAAGGAAACCTGATTACTTTTGCAGAGAGGAAATACTAGTTACTTTTGTAAAAAGCAAAGGCTATTCTACTTTTCATGAATGTAAATGTTAATCCTATTTTCATAAAGGTAAACATTAACCTATTTGCGAGTGTGAATGGTACATCAAAAGGAGGCATAGTCTATGCAATAGAAATAACAATGTTGGAAATGGAAATCCTAGCTTAAGATGTATGAAACAAAACATAATCATGAAATAACTCTTCAATCAATACAATCAAGATATATTTTTTCAACAGATTTCATAAATTACTTCATAAAGAAATCATGAAAACCATCAATATGCTCTTCAAGTCATGAGTTTGTCCACTAACCATAACTACAGAGGTGAATTTCAATGGAGAAGAGGCAAGTCTTAAGAGGTATTTTGGTCCTACTCAATCATTGCTCAAATCATGGACGTCATTATTCAATATTTAGGGATAAAAATTAATCTTTTGGAGAAAATCTAGTCAAGTTTACACGTGCTATAGGAGTGCTACAAGAGGTGTTACAAGAGGCCCTGTTTTGCTACAGGAGTGACATAACTTGTTGAATTCCCAAATAAATCAATTGAATATTAGATTGAATTTTTTTATTATTAATTAGGCTATATGAGGACTCCGTTCCAAGTGGAATCACTCCAAAATACCCCTATTAACACGTGCAAAAAAAAGGCAGAAAATTACTACTCTAAAAATCATAAATTCAAGAACTAGTGAGCTAGTTACCTTACCAAATGCCTAACCTAATAGTGTGAAAATGATATGGGGTAAATTTTGTTGATAAATTGAATTTTTTATGACGCAATACAAGTGTAATAAAATAAAATTAATCTCATTAACGCATTCCAAAAAATAACATAAAAATACTATTATTTTGCTACACGGGACTTCTAGAAATTCTAGATTTGTGAACTAGTAAACCAGTCCAAGTAGCTTACTGATTAATATGAATTTTCAATGTTGTTCTAAGGATGCATCATGCTTATGACTTTATAAATAACCTACAAAAAAACTAACTTCAATCATTTAATCAATATGACCTACAACAAAAGAAGCATGAATAGTAAATATAGAAATAAGATATGCAAGTGAAAAAGACATCCAAAGGAAATAAGGAAATTGTACAAGAGGGATATGAGTCTCCTAGGATGGCCAAGCCCAAGGAAACGTAGAGTCCTATGAAAGAAATGAAGCCTTAGAAGCTAAAAATGGCACCAAACTTCATTATTTGAATCCATCCAAGTACATCCATGCTAGAAATGAAAGTGGAGCTACTAAATAACAAGTTTTCTCCACAAGAAGACTAAAAAATACATGCCCCTAGAGGAAAATTTGAATTGGTACTTATACAAAGTGATGAGGAAACATTCTCCTTAAAAAGAAGCAACTTTCCCCTCCAAAATCCCTCAAAAAGTGATCTAGTTCCCAACACTACGAATTTGCATTAAATGACAGAGAACACCTTCCTAGATTTTCTCAATCACTGGAGCTCCAGAATTTGTGCAATTATTTCATAAGATTTTGCTCATTTATTATCCAATATTGGTCCTACTACAGTAAGGAGACATTCCCTATATTATCTCATTCATAATTTACTCCATATTCTCTTGATATTCCGCAAAAATAAATAATATTAGGCACATAATATGAATTATCTCTAAACCTTTCTAAGAACATATTAAAGCTAATAAACATTATTAAGTGTAGAAGGATAGATTTAATATAGCCTTTATGTGCCTAGGAAAGGTTAGATGGGTCTCAATTTGTGTCTAATTTGGAGGGTCATCATACCCCCTACTGAAATTGTTGCTCATCCTTTGAGAAACCTATTCATTTTCTTTCCCTATTGTTCTTCATGAAATTCTCTTCATTAGCTCATTAGTCTATGGGGATAATGGCAGATGATTTGGATGGCTTCCTACATTGAATGGCCTTCATGTAAAAACTTGCCATGGGGGCAAGTTGTGCCTCCTTTTCCTATAATTTCTCTCTAAGCCTCTTGTTTTCTAGTTGTAGTTGCTCCTTCTTGACTAATTCCTTTATCCTCAAATCGGTTAATTCATTGCCCATTTGTTGCAATTTTTCATCCATGAAACCCACATCTTCTATATTATTGGATTTTTCAATTTGCATCCATCTATGATATCTTCCTCTTTCGCTTTCCAAGTCAAAGAAGAGTGGTATTGCAAATTTGGTGGGTATAATTATTTCATCCTCAATGAATTTGTAGTAGGATCCAAGGTTAGGTTGTGGATCAGGATCCTAGATTTCTTCTAGGTCTTCTTCTCTCCCTTTTGATATGGTTCCCCATTCCTGTAGCATTTCATGTTGCTCCTTTAATAGTTCTTTTTCTTCCTACAGCAGTTTTGTTATAGTCTTGTAGCATCTCTATTTTCACCCTTGCCATTTCCTTCGAATATTACGTTGCTTCCCAAGGCTCTAATGGTTGTTCTAAGTGAAATTTTCCTTCCTGTAGCAATATGTTAACTTCCTATAGTAGTTATGTCTGTTCCTGTAGCAACTTTTTTCTTCCTATAGCATTGTTGCTCCTCCTGTAATGACCAACCTGAATCATATAGCATCTATTCTTTGCATGCCAAGAGGTGGTGGGTCCACCTTTTTATTGTTTTTATTTATTATTATTATTATTATTATTATTATTCTCATTATATTAAAGTTTTTTTCTTATTTCATTGCATGCAAAATAAACTGAGAGTTTTTTGTTAATTGAGTTGGCCCTCACTTACCCCTTCATACTCCTCATCCTCCATCACGATTAAATGATAACAACCTAGTTTCTCAAGTCCTTTTCACTTTTTTCATGTTCCTCTCCAACACATGTGGGCGTTTTGGTGGAAGAGTGAATTTAACTGCTATATAAGGTTGAGGTTATTCTCTACTAATTTTTCCTATAAAAGAACTCTTTCCTTCATACACTTGCAATGTTTTTCAAGCTAAAATAGGTTTGAAGGGTGAGGTTAGAGAGTTGCATATGTGTGCCTTACCATTAGTGTTTTATTTTTATTTTGCAAGATGTTATTGTAGTTGTGGAGGTTGCCTTTGATGATCTTGAAGTTGCATGTGACAATCTGCTGGAGCTCCTCTTGGTTTTCTTTTTGATGTTGTTGCTCTGCTCTTGAGATGCTATTGATGTGAGTGTTGTAATTGATCATATGTCATGTATAAATAGAGTAAGGTTGTTGTGCATGTCTTCTGCAATTTCTTGAGAAAGATATGTTTTCTTTTTATGTTCTGTTGTTGATTGATGCTTGATGATCCAGTTATGTCATTCATGTAAATGCTATTTGGATCAGATGTTTCTATTTTCTAAGTGATCGAGAAACTGATATGAGGTCCTGTGGCTAATGAAGGATATAAATTTCAATCCTCAAGTGCTCATGGTGACTGAGTTCTAAATTTGTTTCTCTAGTTGTGGTCTGGCAAGGGATGTGCAGACTGCTACATGACTATGTGTCTTTTTGTAGCAGTCACGTAGACCCTTCTAGGATCATAAATTCCTTCAGTTTATGATTTTAAAAATATTGATAATTCATGAGTAATCTATTGACAAGGATCAAAGGCTTTTTCTACCAAAGAAGAGATGGAATAAGGGGAGAAAAGTGGTGTTTTATAAGGACAAAGGTGGAAATGAGAGTGGAGAAGAGGTCAAGTGCGGTGGAAAATGAATTATGAGGCTATGGTCGACCCCTCTTCTTGTTCCTATATTAAAAACATAAGATCTGAACCATTTTTCTATGTTGATCACAGTCCTGTAGCAATTATCATCACTCCTATAGCAATTTTCGAACACTCTTGTAGCAGAATTGTTTTATCCATATATCTCTAGTGGTAGATTCGATTGAATTGAAATTTTTTAATCATGTCTCCATCCTCATTATGCACCTCCCCATAAAAATTCTTGGCCATGGATGCACTACTCGCGAGAAAAAATTAAAATGGTTGTAGGTGATGGAGGTCGATTTCTCAAAAATTGTACACTAGAATTTGCTAAAATTCCTTGAGCATGTTACCATCATCTGTATGCATCTCTTGAAGAAACAAATTGGCCAATGGGTGCATGATTTTTGATATATGGTGAAAACAATTTATGCCCTGCGTATTTTGACAGTCTTGTAGCAAAACATGACCTTCTTGTCGCACTTTAGGACAATGAGGAAAATGAATGGGAAAGGCTTGAGAATGATGTGTGGATATTGGGAATGGATGAGGGTGATGGAATGGCATGGTCTTGGTCATGTTGGAGTATCTAGGAAAAGGAGGAGACAACCCAACTTTGACTTCCTTTGATTATATTTTTGACAAACATTTTCTTTTGTTGCTAACTTGTTTTTGTTGCTTGGAAAGGTTGGAGAGAAACTGCATTCATTAGAGAGAGATCCATGGAGAAAATGATTTTTTTTTATTTTATTTATTTTCTTTTTTTCTTACTAGCTGTCTCAATGAGGTTTTTGACTAGTACGTTTTCCTGGGCACCTTGTTACAAATCCATCTGGGCACATCAAATCCCAACATTCAGATCAGTGTTTTAGGGCTCATCAAACCCTAATTTCAGTTGCTTCATCCCATAAACAAGTTACCCCTTTGAATGCTTCCTTCCTAAACAGTTGCATGACTTGAAGACATCCGGAAATAGCCTCTAGAGGGACCAGCGCAGGTAAGCCCTTATGAAGGTGCACTACAGAGTAGTTAAGGCCACTGCCAGGGTGCTCTGCAGAGCACTTAGGCTTCCTTTCACCTGTGCTGGGCGAGAATGAACAAAATTCACATAGTGTTTGGGGAATATTCTTATATTTTGGAGTCATCTAGAAGTTTCCTTGACTTATCAAGTCCTATGAGCTCAAAAATGGATGAGGAATGAGTTAAGGTGCATCCTATCCTCTCATTCCTTCCTCCATGGAACTAATTCTAAGTATGAAAGGCCATTCAATACCACCATTAATGACAAAACCTCCTTCATCCTCCTATAAATTGACCACTCATCTAAGTGATTAGGGGCTTGACTATGTTGAACTGTAAGGAGATAATGTCTCTATGAGATTTGGCTTTGAAGCAAGTGTTGTGATGTTACAAGTTTGTCTTGCTTTTGATGTGATGTGGATGGGATCCAAGCTGAAGGAATAACTTTGAATCAAACACTGATGGTTGTAATTCCTTCCTCTATCTAATAAAGTGTTTGAACCTTTTTCCATTTGTTGTGTTCTTTCATAATGCTTATATGTGTGAATTGCTTTTGATTCCTTTCATTTATATTCAATGGATTGTATGCTTTGATTGGTATGTTGTCTTCTGCTTTCTTTACAAGGTACATCTCAAGCAAATTAAGTATGGGAAGGAGTGATGGAATTGATACAAGGGAGATGAGAGGAAAGTGGAGCTATAGGTAGGCCTTCTATCTTCTCATATTATCTATTGTTTATAGGAAAAGTCTAAAACACTTTAAACTATTGTTCTAGGCACAACTACTTGTCTAGTGAATTAGTCTTTATCTGTAGATGCTAAATTCTCCAAAACAAATTCGCGACTCCATTGGAGAAGAATCCTCTTTCCTAGTAGCATATCCACCTCTTAAGATATCCTTGTAAACCTCATTTGTGTTCATAGATTTTAATTCAGCTGTGTACATTGAAAAATTGGTCAAAACTATGTCAATTTTCCTTTCGAAATGGCTTACTGCCAACACCACAGGCTTGTGAGGGACACAATGCACTACAAAGCACCCTTGGCTTAGGGACATTGATCTGAAGTGCATTGTCTCCCACTTTGGGCTACGCTGATCCTCCTAGGATCAGTTTCCCACCTTTGGAAAGAGTGTTTCGCCAAATTTTCTTTGTTTGATTGTTTGTTGATTGATCAATGAATGCTATGTCTCAGAAAATAAGTTGCTATCTCCTGGTCTAGCCCGGCTTTGAGTGGATTTATTAATGTTTCTTCATGTTTTCTTTGCCATTATCGATCAATAGTCAAATTTAGGATATAAATGATTAATCTTCATTCGAAATAAAGTTTCGTAAAGTCTTCTCTTCCTTTGCATTAGAACTATCATAAAAGTATTCGTTCTGATGAGAGATTGATTGATTGTATGTACATATTTCCTTTTGCTCATATTCACATTAAGGAAATCGAAAATAAATACATACATGATGCATTGAAAAAGTTTGTGTGTGCTCATAGGAATAGTGTAGGGAAATTAAATTTAGATTGTGCTCTTTGATCTTTGATCAAAAGAAATTTGATTGCTCTATCCCTAAGTAGCTAGGATTTTCATCGTTAAATTGAATGAAAAGAATACTTATCATGATAGTTCCATTCCTAGGAATTTCAGAATACATCACATGGTGAACTTGAAAGGCAAATTCCTAAGCAAGATCAACTTAAAATCAACATAAATTTACCTAAAGGAGCAATGTCATTAATGAGAACATTTAGTGGTTCTAGGCTAGAGACGTGTTCCAGCGTCGTAAAACAAATTAGTTGTCACTAACTTGTCTACAATACATCCCAAGTGTGATACCTCATTCCACATACTTGAGTATATTGTAGCTTGTCCATGTACTTTCGGCTATATAGGGAGGTGTTACAATATGTAAAGTATATGGGAATGTTCTCACTATGCAGTTTTGCATTAGACAATGCTTATACGGATTAGGCCTCCATGTACCTTTGAGTATATATGGGAGTAAAACTCTAGGTTGCTATCCATCTTTAAGTAACCGAGTCGACCACCTTGTAAACTGTGATACACAAAACATAGCATTCAGGGAGATTGCCTGCCCGTACTTCTTGGTTTTCCAGGAGATATTTTGTAGTTCACAATTGCTTGGTAAAGCTTTTGCCTAGTATAACCCTTTTTGTTTATTTCTTTTCTGATAATAAAATTAATCAACAATTATGGAGGAACATCAACCCTTACCCCGTCGTTCACGAAGAACAGCTAGCGAACCGCCTTTGTCACCCAAGGTGACACCTATTCGAACAAAGCGGACTCACTTAACTGAGTTTAGTACATCAAGAACTCCTAGTTATTCATCTGAATTACATGAATCATCTATTTTGGTAAGTACTGAGATTCCAGTTACTCCAACTATTTATGGTACATCTGTTCCTAAAGAAGAAATTTCACAATTACCTGAGGACATTAGCAGTGATCCTAGTGAACTAGTAACCGAAGTTGTTCAACAAAAATTTGATACTCAACTTGTAGTTGCTCAACTAGAAAGTACTTCTGAACTTGAATCAGTTCAACCAGAAGTTAATCCAGAACCTATCCCAATTCAAACAAAAGTTACATTTGAACCTAAAATTGTTTAGGAACCTCCTACTGAAACTGTTGCTCATTTACCTGAACATCTGGACTTCGAAATTGAACATTCAGAATTTTTTACTTTACTGGAAGACGATCAACCAGTTACCCCTCCGACATCAGTGACTACTGAAACTTAAACTTTGTCAACACCAGAAATCTTTTACAGAACTGACGATGAAGTTCTTCCACTAGGTCTAATTATCATAGAGGACGAATTGGAAGAAGATTCTACACCAAGAACCACTTTCCATTTTTGAGCTGGGATCTATCTTTATCCTCATACTCGTCATTTTACTGCTCCATTTGATCCTACTTATTTTCAAGTACCCGTCGAATCTTTAGGACAAGTTTTCGGTTAGTTAACTATGGCCAAACAACCGTCAACATCTCAGACTATATCATCTGATGTAGCTGCAATAGAATCTTATGTTTCAACCTCCTCGATGTTTTCTACCACACTTGAGTCACACCTATATCATGAACTGTCCATCCCGGTTGGTTACCAATATTTATCTAGAACCCACTCAAGGGTTGTTTCTACACCATGGTCATCAGCCATGTCCTCAACTGGAATTTTACCTGGTTCTTCTCTAACGGGAACAAAACAGTTTGATCCTGCATATCAATATCAAGTTGGGCAATCTGGTCAACAAATACCTATGTATCCATTAAATACTGGATTTCCACCATATGGAGAGGAATTTGCTTATTCACCATATCCTCCTTATTATGGAGGACCATCATATGGTAATATCCCGCAATATTCAGGTCAATCTGGAATTAGAGTTTGTCAATGGAAACTAACAATTCGAGTTCAACCAAGGCTCGTGTATCCAACACAACCAATGCAAACTATGCTAGTTAATCCTACTACAATTGTTGTTACTAATGTACCACAGTCACAAGTTCAAATTGTTGTATCTCAACCGATACAAATTAATCCTTCTACCTTGAAACCATAGGTTTTAGGACAAGAATATCAAATCCCTCAAGTTGCTATACAACAACCACTTGTTTTCGAGGTTCAACAACAACCTTAGGTTAGTATACCCTTATCTGGACTGACCCAATCTTACACTGGTATAGTTTATTGACAACTAGACTAGCCTTTCATTGTTTTGCAACAAAAACCATTAAATCAACAACAGTTGTATCAAAAACAACAACAGTTGATTCAACAACCGTGGCAGCCTCAATTTCAACAACCCCAATTCCAGCAAATCCAACCCCAATTTGGTCTTGCTTAGCAAGCTTGACCTGGGTTTGGTCAATATCAAACCTACGAAGGTCCTGGTCAACAACGCTTTGCAGGTTACGGACAACGACACATTCAACCTGGTTATCAACAACCACCTTATGCTGGTTTTTTTCAACAACAACCATACCAAGGTCACCAAATAAATATGCCCTATGTCAGTATGCAAAGACCTATTTCCCAGGCAATTCCATCATATCCTCAGTATGCTCATCCTAACTTGAATCGACAGTTGTTGTTTGTAGCAACTTTCGAATTACCATATTTAAATCGGCTCACTAATGATCCAATCTTATATGCACCTTGGTGGCCGATAATTCTACATAAGTTACCATCTGACATTCTAAAATTTAATGAAAATCCTGGGGAATGCCCATCAAATCATGTCATGACCTTTCATTTGTGGTGTTCATCAAACTCCTTAAATGATGATTCAGTTAGACTCTGTCTTTTCCAAAGAACAATTACTGGTCCAACTATTAAATGGTACATTAAGTTACGAAGAGCTTATTTCGATAATTTCACCACTTTAGCCACTACTGTTTTGACCCACGTCCAGTTACCCATCAGATACGAGACTGGAATGGAACTCCTAACCAACTTTAAACAGAATATTGCTACCCATATATCAGATCATATTGATGGCTGGCAGTGTCATCGTCGAATGGTTAAGACATATGATCCCGATCAGTTGTTAGCTAAGTGGCTCATAAAATCCTTGTTGCCATCAATCACCGAGGATGTGGAAAAGGGTGGAGTTGTCACAGAAGAGCAAGTAATTTCTCATGCCCAATACTTGGATTTTATTTACACACAATCCAGCACACTTTATGATAAAATTCGCAATGCACCCCGACCAACTTTCACTATTCCTCCTCCTCCACAATCAAGTAAGGACTCTCATACTGGTGACGGTGTGATCGGTTCTTCGAGCACGCAAACGGTAGGAAGACCATCTAGTCAAACCCTTACCATTAAGAATAAAACTACCAATACATCAGAAAATACTCTTGCTTCTGAAATTAATGCCATGTTATCTGACAAAGGCCAAAATCCAAAGCAACCAGGAAACAAGAAAAAGGGAAAAAAACAGGAAGATGTAAGATAATTCCCATGCAGAGAAATCAAATGATCCCTTTGCTTCAGCAAGGAAACCTCATTATGCATGTCTAATCTGTAATGACGAGCATTTTACAAGAGATTATCCACACCACTCTGAGGTCTCTAAACTTTTGAAGACTTCAAACACATCGGCAGTTTTGACTGATCCGTTTCCAAACCCAGAGACTCATTTGGTTGCAACAAACCATGCTTTGACATCCTAGGTACTCATGTTATCCATCACAAAGCCACAAAATGAAGTTTTGGTGTCAACGAGAAACAAATAATATGGAAATCCACCGTCATCATCGAATAATCAAGCCACTGATCAACCTAATCCTTTGACTTCAACTTTATCTAAAAATGTTCCACCCATTGTACTTGAATTGACAATAAAACCACCAAAGGGAGTTGTGAACAAATCGACATTTAACCCTCGGGCTTGAGGAGCTCAAAATTATAACATAGTAGAAGATCTTGCTTAATCACCTTCTGTTATGTTGACACTCGAGGTGTTTCAAAACTGTCCCTCCCAGAAGTAGGATTTACTGTCAGCAATAGGTAGAATAGATTCTACGGATTAAAATCTTGTGGTTTTTAACCATGCATGATATACACCATAGTTACCGGCGTAGTTAGCTTTCCTAATTCAAGTAAAAGCTCTCAATAAGAATGTTCACTGAACTATTATTGATGAGGGGGATTCTACTTGCATTATGTCAATGAGCTGCTAGAAAACACTTGGTTCACCGTTGTTGTCATGATCACCAACCACGTTGAAAGCTTTTGATGGAAGAACATATACTCCTTGTGGGATTTTGAGTAACGTGCAAATTGAACTAGGGGCCAAAATAGTTATTGTTTAAGTTGAGGTAGTTGACAGACCCCTCGATTACAACATTTTACTGGGAAGGTCGTGGGTATACGCTATGTATGTTGTGGTTTCCACGTACTTTCATACTATTTCATTCCCTTTTAAGGGTGGAATCATAGTAATTGATCAGCTAGCCTTCTTTTCCAATAGTTCACACGCTACGGGAAACATTCTATTGGTACACGGACCCCTGCTGTCACTTCAAAGTGTTAGAGTAGGTCCCTCTAAATATCCTTCCCTAATGGGTACTTTTACCCTACTGTCACCATCTGATTTGGTGGAAGTGGAAAGAGTAGAGACTTGTAACATGATTTCCTCCACCTCATCTGATTTAAGGAGGATTACCAACAAAGTTGAAATTGATAGTAATATTGGGGTGATGCCATTAAGCCCCATTGAATCATCATAGGAATAAATTTTTTGGGCTTGTGCAGCAAACCCAAATCCACACTCAACACTTGTATGGATAGATCGATCGTTAGAATATGGTACCTCTTCAAATCCTTTTTCATGTATACATTCTACGAATGAAGGAATCATCCAATCAATGATCATAAGAGAGGAACCATGGGAAGATTATCATCACTGTTCCCATTTTCCAGATGACATTGAAGGTTATTCAAATGAACTAAACCACCCATCAATCATTGATTTCCTATCAAATTCAGTTTTCATAAACACAATCGAATCTGAGCAAAACCTATCAAATATTGAAGAAACTATTTCTATTAATATTTCGACCAAGCCTAATATTGTAGAGAATATTCATGTTTGAAAATCTTGTTCTCCATCAGAACTCGATAATTATCAGGCTCTCTTTCGTGAATTTAGAGATATCTTTGCATGGTCTTACGAGGAGATGTTAGGCATTGACTCAAGTATTGTTGAACACGGGATCAAAATGTACCATGATGTCAAGCTATTTTGATAGTGGCATTAACCTGTTCATCCAAAGAAAGTCGTAGCAATTAAAGTAGAATTCGAAAAACTTTTGCAGGTTGGTTTCATTTATCATGTTCCTCTTATTGATATGGTTTCCAATATTGTTCCTGTCATGAAGAAAAAAGGAACAATACGAGTGTGCGTCGATTATAGGGATGTAAATCAGGCATGTCCAAAAGACAATTATCCTACTCCCTTTATAGACCAAATTATTGACAACTGTGCTGGATGCGAAATATTTTCATTTATGGATGGTTTTTCCGTCTACATTCAAATCAATATACACCCACAAGACTAATCGAAAACAACTTTTATCTGTCCATGGGGCACATTCGCCTATAGGAAACTCCCATTTGGGTTGAGGAATGTTGGGGCCACATTCCAAAGGGCAATGAATTATGCCTTCCATAACATCAAGCACATTTTTCAAACTTACCTTGACAATTTACCTGCTCATTCACAAAAACGGACTGATCACCCACAACATTTGAGAGCAATATTTTTACGGTGTTGACACTACAAGATTCAACTCAATCTGCACAAATGTGTTTTTTGCGTTGGTTTTGGTCAATTGCTTGGATTTGCAGTGTCTCGATAAGGGATTTGATTGGATCCATTAAAGGTTCAGGTAATTCTAGGTTTGCCTCTACCTTCAAATCTTTTACAGTTACAGAGGCTGTTAGAAAATTAAATATTACGGAGCAATGGAACACATAAAATATTGCTGAAATATAAACACAGAAAATGAACAAAACAAGAGAGACACAGATATACGTGGTTCACCCAGTTTGGGCTACGTCCACCTCGAACAGCCAGCCCTTCCTTTCTATTATCCAGCAAAATGAAGAGACACAACCTACAGCAAATCCGCTGTAATATCCTATGTTTTCTCTCACAATCTCACCTCTCTGTTTCTCGCTCACATAGAATACACATCTATCTCACAGCCAAAAATACAATGCCCTCATACAAATAGAGGGGTTGCCTTCTAGGGAAAAAAACCCTAAACAAAACATAAGTTCTACCGTCAGATCATCCGCCTAATGAACGGCCCAAATTGACTAGAAATTACTATACTTTTACAATGAAAATTTACATATGTTTTTAGCTTCGGGGGTGCTGCCCCTGAGCCCCTGGACCCCCAAGCCGGAGGGGATCGGCCCCCCCGGACCCGCGCGGGGGGCATAAGTCCCCTCCGCACCCCCCCGCGTGGAGGGGTGTACAAAACTTCCTCGTGTATACATCCGGCTGAAACAAAGGCCTCTGAACAATCATGCTCCACACACAACAAAGGCTACAAGGGAAAGCCAACTTTCTGAGGAGGTTCATTCCTAATTACACTGAAATGGCAAAAGTTTTTACACGTCTTTTGAAAAAGGAAATACCCTTTCATTGGGATCAGGTTGCGCAAGCTTCCTTTGACGCTCTTAAAGATACCCTGATTAGAGCTTCATTAATGTACTCTCCAAATTACCAAAATGACTATTACATGTATCTCACCGTTGCAGATACAATGATTGCCATTGTTTTAGTCCAGGAAGAAAACAGGATTGAACATCCTATTTATTACTTGAGCCGTAATCTCAACGATACAAAAAGTAAGTACTCTTATGTGAAAAAACTAGCTTTGGTAGCTGTGTAGGATGTTCAAATATTTCGCCACTATATCCTGTTACGGAAAACAACTATCATTTAAGATTGCAACCCTATGACATACATTTTGTCACGTCAATTGTTGGGGGGAGAATACTCTAAATGGATAGTTATTTTATAGGAGTTTGATTTGGAATTCATCAAGTTCAAATCAAAGAAATCACTAGTTTTCGCAGAATTACTATGTGACATTCCCTCTACCTCCATTGATTCAACATCTGAACCATCAATATTGGATGAGTATCTGTTTCTAATTTCATCATCTGACACATGGTATGGAGATATACTGATCTATCTCCAGACCCAAACTTTCTGGTAAGATGCCTCTCACTCACAAAAACGACGAATTCGTTATCAAGCCAAAGATTATCTGATCATTTGTGACAAACTTTACTGTCATGGTATTGATATGGTTTTACGGAGGTACCTGACACATGAGGAAGCTGAGAAAGCATTAAACAATTGCCATTCCGGTGCCTTTAATGGACACTTATCTGGATATGCAACCACACAAAGAATTCTTCGTGCTCGTTACTTTTGACCAACTATATTTAAAGATTATATTATTGTTGTCAGCAGCTATCATGCATGCCATATATATGACCAAAAAACTAGATTACCACCTGCACCATTGCATCCAATCGTTGTTGTTGGCCATTCACCAAATGGGGCATTAACTTTATGACATGTAACCCAACCTCGGCCAGGGGGCATGGATGTATTATAGTCACCGTTGACTATTTTACCAAATGGGTCGAGGCAATGCCAACATTGAACAATAATGGCGAAACAACTGCTCTTTTCTTTTTTAACTGTGGTTGCCCGGTTTGGTGTACCAAAAGCCATAGTTACAAATCATGGGTTGTATTTTCGCAATCACATGATGGATGAGTTGATTTCTAAGTTAGGACTGTCACATGATAGTTTTACCCCATATTACCCATAAGTGAATGGACAAGTTGAGGCCATCAACAAGGTCCTGAAGTGGATGTTGCAAAGAATGAAAGGGGTTCATAAAAGAAATTGGTGCTTAATCATGTACTCTGCCTTGTGGGCATATCGAACCTTGGTGAGAAATGCAACTAGATTTACACCCTTTCAGTTGGTGTATTTTTTTGAAGCAATCTTACCGATACAATGTGAAATTTCATCGCTCAAACTCGGGATTGCCTGTTACCCAACACTTCTAAAGAAGAAGTGTGTTTCTTGGAATTAATCCATCTGGATGAAAGCCATCGTGATGCGACATTGGCTCACAAAATGCATAGGAAATGTATTAAGGTGCAATATGATAGGAATGTCAAGCCTCGTATCTTCTCAAAAGGAGACCTAGTCTTGCTTTATGATCAAGAAGCTGATAAATTTGGAGCAGGAAAATTCGAACTAGTGTGGATGGGTCCTTATGTTGTCAAGCGCATTCTGGCAAAAGGAGCCTATGAGTTAGTAGATTATGATGGGATTCCATTGTCACAGCCTCGAAACAGGTTGTACCTCAAACGTTACTATGCTTGATTAAGTTTTTGCGTGTGGAGACCGATTATCTTTTGTATTCAAAGGTTTCAGCTAGATGTATACCCCAGGAAGACTGTACACCCCTCCACGCAGGGGGGGTGCGGGGGGGACTTATCCCCACCGTGGGGGTCTGGGGGGACTAATCCCCCCCTTTCGGGGGGTCCAGGGACCAGCGGTCCCCTGGTGGGGGTTCAGGGGCAGTGCCCCTGAAGCTAAAAATAGATGTAAAATTGCCTTGTAAAACTCTAGTAATTTCTAGTCAATCTAGGTCGTTCATTAGGCAGATGATCTAACGATAGAAGTTATGTTTAATTTAGGTTTTTTTGCGCTAGAAGGCAACCCCTCACTATATATGAGGGAATTGTATTGCATCTATGTAGATCTGTATTCTAAGTGAGGAAGAGAGAGGAGATTGAGAGCGAAGAGGGATCCGTTGTAGGTTGTATCTCTTCAGTTTGCTGGATAATATAATAAAAGAAGGATTGGTTGTTTCTCCATGGATGTAACCAAAACTGGGTGAACCACGTATATCTGTGTCTCTCTTGTTTTATGCATTTTCTGTGTTTATATTTCTGCAATATTTTATGTGTTCCATTGCTTTGTGATATATAATTTTCTAACATAAGTGTAGTAAAACTCACTGTATATATGCTTTCATTGCACATGTGTGTGTGTGTGTCTTTTAGAGATTTTTATCTAGTTACTATTCCACTTTGCATTTCTTGCAGATGTTAGAGTCTTCAAAACCTTTTCTTGGTTACGCTGATGGTGTTAGTCATAGTACGCAAAATTTGTCTTTTGTAGCATGGGATATTTTCGCTCCAAGTGGTGAGTTAGTGAGTTTCCAAGGGATTTGTATCGATCAATCAAAAAATAATATCGCTGAGTATAGCACTTTGATTGAACTAGTCTTTGATTCCATTTCACTTGGCATTCGTCGAATCATCATTAGGCTAGACTCGCAACTCATTGTACTACAATTAACAAACACTTATACTGTCTGAAATCCAACAACTTTTCGAATGTTCCTTAGAGTTGGTATTTTGGAAAGATGCTTTGAACACATTCAATATCAACATATTTCTAGAAATCTTAACACATTAACTCACTCTCTAGCAAATTATGTGTTAAATAGACATTTGCGACACATGTAAAAATAGTATTTTCAATTCACAACATCAATTGAATAGGATTGCATATAACCATAAAAAAAATCTGAAAGTAAAATAGGTAGGTGTTTTTAAAATTTTTTAGAAAGTTTGTGCTCAAGGCACATTTGGTCATCTAACCCAAAAACTCAAAAATGCATACAAAAAATCCTAAGTAGATCTAGTGGTGCTCATGGTAATAGGTCACAGCCTATGCTATCATGCGCAAAAGCCTAGCCCAACAGTTAGGAACACCAATAGTGTGGCATTGTAACCTCATAGCTAACTCCTTGATTTGGATGTCCGTAATACCAAGGGTTAGTCCCTCTATATGATCCTGCAACTCTGCTAAGATTTCGACCAAATCCAAGTCCTGGAGAAATGCTCTCCTGATGTTTCTTTGCGCTAGCCCACCTACAACTTGTTGGTGTACCACAAGTTGAACAGTACCCACATCTGTATGCATAAGAGTAATTTTAAGTTTAGTCTTGGAAACATTAAAAAAAACAAAAAAAATATGTAGAAACTTGAAAAATCAAAAAACACTTTGGTCAAACAACTTACCCATAGCACCCCATTGTGCTCCAACTGGTAGAATCGAATTTGGATCTCCACGATAATCCATCCCTGAGTATGGATGCTTCTCGATAACATCATGTTGTCGCTCAATTCAGTTGAAAAATGCAGGGGAAGAAATGATTGTTGACTAACCAGCATGTTGACCCATCAATTCAACCCACCTCTGCATACGTGGATATCTAGGACCAGCCACACCTAGTGATACATGTTGTGGTTGCATCAATGGGATTTTCTCTAAGGAAAAAGCGATTAAGATCGAACCATAGCAAAAATTATTTGTCTTACTACTTTTTACCTTAGTCAATTGTTCTTTCAGCAACAAAAGTATAGCCTCGCACTAGTTGAAAACTTTTGGCTCTAGACACTCTAGTGCATACTGCATATAAGATCCGTTCGCTAGATGTAGTGTCATACTACTAGCCAATTTTGCGATTGTGAAAAGGATCGTTCTTAAAGGAAAATCACCTACATCCCTGCTATTTATTTTCCCATCCTTGCTAGGCTGTGTACCTAGCCGACAAAACTGTCTGATATAATCTCTCACCGATTCACCTCCATAGGCAAATCTAAAAAGTGAGATGGGGACACCTCGCCTCGATGGTCCGATAAGAAAGTAAATATCCAAAATAGCAATAGGGACCATATTTTCCCTAATGTGAAATTTCTAATCTGTCGGATACCATGCACGAACAAGGAACTGCAATAGTTCTATTTGTTGCCTCATTCCTGACAACTTAAAGTATTTGAGTAACCCGCAATTCCTGGGGGCCTCAGCCATACCTGGGCTATTTATGGCGACCATGTCTTGTTCTTCATGCTCTCTTTCTCACCATGTAATCGACATTCTGATCCGATGAAAGCCTGAAACACAATCATAAGCTAAATTAGTATCCTTTCCATGCAAAAAATAGGGCAAATTTTGGAGCAAACAACTAAAAAAAACTTGGGAAATGCTAATCTGGATTGATTGTATAGACGAGATAGCCTCCCCTGAACTTCACTGAGGTACACTTGATCATGTTTATATGTAGTTAATCTGACATGGTATGTTTACAAGAATTAGATTATCGAGATGGCTAGCAAAATGGTCGACTACAAGTCACGTGATTCTTCCTACATCTCATATGAACATCATGGTGATGAGTACTCCCTTGACATAGAAGATACATTAAGAAGTTTGAAATAAGATATCAAAATTTGCAAGGTAGATAATGACATGATCATTTAGTCACGAGAGAGACTTGCCAAAGCATAGGAGAATAAAGCTAAAGTTAATGCAATCATCCTTTAGATTCTATCATATTTAAATAAACAAGAACCATTTAGGGTCAATCACGTACAAGAGGAAAGGACAAATGGGAATATGACAGCATGTCTCAATCACAATGTAGGTTTGACAGGGATGACACAATAAAATATTGTAGGTTCCTAGATACACCTAAAACGAGGGGTAATGATCATGTGTTCTATTCTATTTCTAGTTCAGAGAGACATCATCATTATCACCGCCACCATCTATATAAGAGGAGTGAGAAAGAGTAATTTCTAGAGGATTTCAAGAAAGAAAAACCTCCAAAATTTGATGGAGAAATGAAGAAGTCACAAGATGAAAAAGCTTGGTTGCTTGGGATGAGCAAGTTTTTCATATTGCATGAATATTCAGATACATGAAAGCCAAAATAACTACTTTTAGTATTAAAGGAAAAAATACATTTAGTGGGAATATGTGAAGAATATCAGAGGCATTCGAGAAGAGGATCTAACTTGGAGTGAGTTTGTGAGACTTTTCAAGAAAAAGTATCTATCTAAAAGATACTATGATGATAGGGAAAGAAGTTCTATGAGTTGAGATCTATGAACGATGAGGAGTATACTATCATATTCTTCGAGTTGTTTAGATATGTTCCTTATCTTAAGGAGGAGAAAGCAAAGATTCATATATTCATCAATGGATTGTCGGTATCATTCAAAGACAAAATTGAGTTTGATGAGCCGAGATCATTAGAGGAATCCATCAAAATTTGAAGCACTGTTATGAACAAGCGAAACACAAAACTGAGCCTAAGTAGGATTAGAAAGGTAATGAGAAGAATAAAGGAAATTGGGCTAAGAAGAGAGGAAAAACGTAGGATACAAATAACAAGGAGAATGTAGTGCCACACAAGAAGTTTAATGCAACTAACAGAGGACATGGATTTCAGTCGAGGGAGTAGAACATTGGTGATGGCAGAAAGCCTTTGTAGTGTTGGACTTGTGGCAAGGATCATCATAGGAGAGATTTCCGACAACATCAGGGTGGACGAATACAAATTTACAGTGCTAAAGAGGCACAAACAATTGTGAATTTTGGAAAGAGTATTCAGCAGATTTATAAAACATTGGATAATAGGCAGGCTAATCATCATGCATTTATTATTGAGATGGCAGGTAATATGTCTTATTAAATCATTTCTATTTTGATTGACCCTAGATCTAACTATAGTTATATCATTCCTAACCTGGTGGACAAAGTGTTGCTTGAATAATGAAGTGCATGCAGAGTCTTGATTGGTTCAATTGGCTATAGATACTAATGAGCCTCAATATTGCAATAAGAATTTTGCAACTCATAAGGCAATTGCCAACTTAAATTATCAACTGAGGGTTCGTACAAAATTAAGAGGTGTCAACATTATATGTGTAACATGAAATGTGTCATTCTTTCATTGATCTGATGAAATGAAGTGAATGCCATTAAATCCAAGCCTAAACTAACTGCAGAAATGGAAAGGAAAACTAATTACTTTTGCAGAGAGGAAATCCTAGTTAAATTTCCAAAAAGGAAAGGATATTCTACATTGCATGAATGTAAATGTTAATCTTATTTGTATAAAAGTAAACATTAACCTATTTGCGGAGTGTGAATGGTACATCAAAATGAAGCCTAGTCTATGCAATAGAAATAACAATGTTGGAAATGGAAACCCTAGCTTAAGATGTATGAAGAAAAACCTAATAATAAATAATTCTTCAATCACTACATTCAAGATATATTTTGTCAACACAATTCATAAGGTACTTCATGAAGTAATCATGAAAACCATCATTATGCTCTTCAAGTCATCAGTCTGTCGACTAACCATAACTATAGAGATGAATTGAAATGGAGAAGAGGAAATACTTAAGAGGTATTTTGGTCTTACTCAATAATTTTTCAAATCCTAGAGGTCATTATTCAAGCTTAAGGGATAAAATCCAAGCTTTTGGAGTAAATCTGGTCAAGTTTACATGTGCTACAAGAGTGCTATATGAGGTGCTATAGGAGGCCTTGTTTTTCTGTAGGAGTGATTTAACTTGTTGAATTCCCAAGTAAATCAAATGAAAATGAGATGGGAAATTTTTTTTATTAAGTAGGATTTCCTAGGACTCGACTCCAAGTTGAATCAATCCAAAATACCCCTGTTAATATGTGCTAAAAAAGGAAGAAAATTACTACTCTAAAAACCAGAAATTCAGGAACTAGTGAGATAGTTAATCTTCCAAATTCCTAACCTAATCAAGCGAAAATGATATGTGGTGAATTTTTTTGTTAATTTGAATTTTTTTTATGACCCAATACAATTGGAATCAACTCAAATGAATCTCATTAACTGTTATAAAAAATAAGAGAAATTTACTACTATTTTGGTATAAGGGACTTCTAGAAATTCTAGATTTGTGAACTAGTAAACCAATCCAAGTAGTTCAATGATGAATATTAATTTTCAAAGTTGTTATAACGATGAATGATGCTTGTGACTCTATAAATAACCTGCAAAACATCTCACTTCAATCATTTAACCAACATGACATACAACAAAAGAAGAATGAATAACAAATATAGAAATAAGAGATGCAAGTGAAAAATACATTCAAAGGAAATAAAGAAATTGTACAAGAGTTCTCTAAGGCTCCTAGGATGGCCAAGCCCAAGGAAATTCAGATTCTTATGAAGGAATCCAAGCCGTAGAAGCTAAAAATGGCACTGAACGTCATTATTTGAATCCATCCATGTACATGCCTGCTAAAAATGAAAGTGGAGCTACTAAATAACAAGTTTTGTCCACAAGACTAAAAAATACATGCCCCTAGAGGAAAATTAGAATTATTACTTATAAAAAGTGATTAGGAAACATTCTCCTTGAAAAGAGGCAGATTTCCCCTCCAAAATCCCTCAAAAAATGGAACTAGTTCCCAACACTGGGAATTTGCATTAAATGGTAGGGAACACCTTCCTATATTTTCTCAATCGTTGGAGCTCCAGAATTTGTGCAATAATTTCATAATATCATGTTCATTTATTTTGAAATCTTGGTCCTCTTGTAGTAGGGAACAAGTGCCTATTTTATCTCATTTAGAATGTACTCCATATTCTCTCAATATTCTTCAAAAATAAATAATATTAGGCACATAATATGCAATTATCTCTAAACCTTCCTAAGAACATATTAAATCTAGAGAAACATTATTAAGTGTAGAAGGAGAGATTAAATATAGCCTTTATGTGCCTAGAAAGGTTAGATGGGCCTTAATTTGTGTCTAATTTGGAGGCCCATCATACCCCCCTACTGAGATTGTTTCTCATCCTCTTAGCAACCTATTCATCTTCTTGCCATGTTGTTCTTCATGCAATTATCTTCCTTAGCTCATCTTTCTTTGGTGAAAATGGTAGTTGATTTGGATGGCTACTTGCATTAAATGGCCTTCATGGAAAAAATTTCCATGGGGCCAAGTTGTGCCTCACTTTCCTGTAGTTACTCTCTAAGCCTCTTGTTTTATAGTTGTAGTTTCTCCTGCTTGACTAATTCCTTAGCCTCAAGTAAGTCAATTCCTTACCCATTTGTTGCACTTTTTCCTCCATGAGGCCCACATCTTCTATCTTCTCGGATTTTTCAATTTGCATATATCTATGAGTTCTGCCTCTTTCCCTTTCCAACTCAAATAAGAGTAGTATTGAAAGTTTGGTGGGTATAATTCTTCCATCCTCAGTGAATTTGTAGTAAGATCCAAGTTCAGGTTGTGGATTAGACTCTTGGAGTTCTTGTAGGTATTCTTCTCTCCCTTTTGATGTTGATTCTCCTTCCTGTAGCATTTCTTGTTGCTCCTATAGTAGTTCTTTTTCTTCATGTAGTAATTTTGTTATAGTCATGTAGCATCTCTATTTTCACCCTTATCATTTCCTTCGAATATTTCCTTGCTTCCCAAGGCTCTAGTGGTTGTTTTAGGTGAATTTTTCCTTCCTCTAATGCTATGTTAGCCTCCTGTAGCAGTTATGTCCCTTCCTGTAGCAACGTTTTTCTCCCTATAGCATTGATGGTACTCCTGTAGCAACCAACCTGAATCCTATAACAACTATTCTGTGCATGCCATGAAGTGGTGGGTCCATCTTTTTATTCTTTTTATTTATTTTTTTTAAATTTTTTATTATATATATATATATATATATATATATAATATATATTCTCTTTTTCCGTTGCGTTCAAAATAAACTCATAGTGTTTTTATTAATTCAGTTGTCCCTCACTTACCCCTTTAGACTCCTTGTTCTCCATCGTGACTAAATGATAACAACCTAGTTTATCAAGTCCTTTTCACTTTTGTCATGTTCCTCTCCAACACATGTGGGCATTTTGGTGGAAAAGTGAAGTTAACTGCTATATAAGGCCAAGGTTTCTATACTTGCAATGTTTTTCAAGTTAAAATAGGTTTGAAGGGTGAGGTTAGAGAGTTGCATACATGTGCCTTATCATCATTTTTTTTTGTAGGATGTTGTTGTAGTTATGTAGGTCACCTTTGATGATCTTGAAGTTGCATGTGATAATCTATTGGAGGTCCTCTAGGTTTTCTTGTTACTATTGTTTCTCCGCTCCTTAGATTCTCTTGATGTGAGTGTTGTAGCTGATCATATATCATTTCCAAATAGAGGTAAGGTTGGTGTGCATGTCTTCTACAATTTCTTGAGAAATATATGTATTTTTTTATGTTCTTTGGTTAGCTGATGCTTCATGATGAAGGTATATCCTTCGTGTAGATGCTCTTTGGATCAGATGTTATTTTATGAGTGATCAAGTAGCTAACATGAGGTCTTGTGACTACTGAAGGATCAAAATTGCAATCCTCAAGTGCACATGGTGACTGTATTCTAAATTTGATACTCTAGATGTGGTTTGACAAGGGATGTGCAAACTGCTATAGGGATGTGTGTCTTGATGTAATAGTCACGTAGAACCTTCTAGGATCATAAATTCCTTTATTTTTTTCATTTAAAAATATTGATAATTCATGAGTAATCTTTTGACAAGGACCAGAGGCCTTTTCTACGGAAGTAGAGATTAAGAAGAAGGAGAGAAAAGTGGTTTTTTTTTTTTTTTTATGGACAAAGGTGGAAATCAGAGTGGAGAAGAGTTCAAGTGGTGTGGAAAATGAATTATGAGGCTATGGTGGAGACCTCTTCTTGTTCCTAGATTAAAAACACAATAACTGAACCATTTTTCTATGTCGATCATAGTCCTGTAGCAATTTTGGTCACTCCTATAACTATTTTGGAACACTCATGTAGCAAAATGGTTTTATCCATATCTTTCAAATGGTAGATTGGATTGACCTGAAATTTTTTAATAATGTTTCCATCATCCTTATGCAACTCCCCATAACAAATCTTGTCCAATGGATGCACAAATCACGAGAAAGAATAAAAATGGTTGTAGGTGATGGAGGTCAATTTCTCGAAAAGTGTGCACTAGAATTTGCTAAAATTACTTCGTCATGTTATCTTCATCCATATGCATATTCTCAAGAAACAAATCAGCCAATGGATGCATGGTTTTCGAGATATGGTAAAAACAATATTTGCCTTCTGTATTTTGGCATTCCTATAGCATTTTAGGACAATGAGGGAAATGAATGGGAAAGGATTGGGAATGATGGGTGGATGTTTGAAATGGATTAGGGTGATGGATTGGCAAGACATTGGTCCTATTGGAGTATCTGAGAAAAGGAGGAGAAATCCAAAGGTTGACTTGCTTTGACTAGATTTTTGAGAAACTTTTTCTTGTGGGGATAACTTGGTTTTGTCGCTTGCAAAGGTTGGAGAGAACTTTCATTAATCAGAGAGAGATACATGGAGAAAATAAATTATTTTCATTTCATTTTTTCATTTTTTTCTTTTAGGCCTCATACAGCGAGAAAATATTTTTTTTCTTTTAGGCCTACTAGTTGCCTCAATGAGGTTTCTACTAGTAGATTTGCCTAGGTGTCTCAAAGGAGGTTTTCCCCTAGGATCTTTTTTTTCTCTTTTTTTCCAATCCATTGAGTGGCTCATGGAGGTTTTCAATCAATGAGCCAATCTTAGGCACCTCAAAGGAGGTTTTCACCTAAGATTTTATTTTTTATTTTCCTCTTTTTATTTTTTTCTTTATTCCTCTATCCTACCCTACTTGAAAAAAGAAAATCTCTTTCAAGTATAGGAATACTTCCAATGAATCCATGTGCATAATAAGATGACAGATAAACTCATGTGTAGGCTCAAAATGTAAGCTTTGACAAGTACCTGAATAATAGAGACCAATTGCTTTGTCTTTGATGATATCAAGCAATATTGAAGAATAGAGTGAAGCTCCATCTTGTTTTTTTTCTAGAACCAAATCTCAATATAGCTTTGATGCCCTTAGTTCGCTTGTTGATTTAGATCATCGTGTATGTCTTCTTATTCCTTGAAATTCAAATCTTCTTATTTTTGTTGATTACTCTCTGGAACACATGGATGATCTAATAGTAAACATGATAGAACTTTCTCAATCTTTGATTTTGTTGTATGCTCTCCATCAAGTGCATCCCATGATTCTTTCTTCTCCTCATTTGAATCTTCCTTTTTTTAATGTTAATGGCATCAAGAGAAATCTTTTCTGCAATACACTTTCCGATCTAAGGTGAATACCATTCAGATCAAGAGGAGTTTTTTGGAATCACTGTTCCTCAAAATTGTAAGTGGGTTGAGTTACTAAATTGTTCAGGTTTGGAAATGGTTGTACAAGTAGTTGAGTGGGAGTGGATATTTGAGATGGATGTGGTTGGGGTTGTGTTTGTGGTGGAGGTGGATGGTAGGGATAACATGGAGTTGGGTATGAAGGATATTGAGGAAAATATTGAGGATATTGTGGATTTCTCCCATACTTTCCTTTCAAACCATGTTGCCAAGATTTATTTTGGGGTTGAGATGGCCAAGGCTTCCAAGGAAAGAGTGTGTTCTAATTACTTTGATATGGATGTGCATAAGCTTGAAATTTTGAATTAGGTTTTTGCATCATATCAAGTTGACTAGGTTACCATGGTCCTCTTGGAGCTACATAACATAGTTGCTTTGGTGATTGACTTGTTGCATTGCCCTCTTGGTAAAATTCCTTCAACCTTGGTAATAATGGGAAATATTTAATAGCATGTGATTCTACATGTACAATACAAATATTAGGATCTTGCTTTTTCTCATATTGTATTATTCACATTTCTACTTGTTTGCTTATATTGCTAAGAATTTATGTTTTAAAGTTATCAAACAAATTTCCAAGTTCAGCTTGACTTATCGATCTTGATGTTGATTTTCTTATTCTTGCTCTTCCTCTTGATATGCACTTTAATGTTTCACAAATTTCTTCAAATGATAATTGGTATACATCACCTCTACTCATGAGATCAAAAATACGAGTTCAATCATCCCTAATTCTTCTAAGTAAGAGGGTTTTTAGTGTGTGAGATCTTAAATGGTGTCATTTTTCCCTGTTAACATTATACATAAATCTATCAATTAGATCCTCAAGGCTCTCATCTTCTTTTTGGGTCATTCTAAATATTTCTACTTTAATATCACGATCTTTATATTTTTCTAGAAATATATTTTGCATATCATTCCATGATCTTATTGAATTAGTCCCTAAACTCATGAACTCTTTAAGAGCTACATCCTTCAATGCTCCTAGAAACAATATCAATTTTTGAGTGTTTAATAAGTAACCATAAGATCTACAAAGGATTTCAAATTCAAAAAGAAAGGCTTATGGATCCTATGATCTCATATCATGGAAGTTGGGAAGGAAGGATAGAGGGATATTCCTCATATGAACATTGTTATTATTATCTTGAATGGAAAATCCAACAGGATCTTCCTCATTCTCATCATATCTATTCATTTCTTCTACCTTCTTTATCACCTCTTCTTCTTCTACCTACAAAACTAGATGGTGATGTGGTTCTTACTGTACCACGTGATCAAATGGGGGGGGGGGGGGAAGGGGGCTGGTTTTGGAGAACTATTTTTTATTTTTATAAAAAAAATGTGAATGAGAATTCTAATACAATGCAATTTATATTCTTGGAATTAAATTTGTCTAATGCAATTTTTTGTGTGTTTTTGTAGAAAGTAAAAGAAATGAATCAACTAGGGAAGAAAACAATGCATACTTTGACACCTCCCTAGAAACATTGCTAAAAAGTGATGATCCCTAGTATTGCAATAAGAATGTTACAACTCCCAAGACTACCAACTTAAATTATCAATCCGGGGTTTGTACAAAATTAAGAGGTGTCGACACTATATGTGCAACATGCAGTGTGTCCTTCTTTCACTGATCTGATGCAATGAAGTGAATCGCATGAAATCCAAGCCTATACTATTGCAAAAATGGAAAGGAAACCTAATAACTTTTGCAGAGAGAAAATCCTAGTCACTTTTGCAAAAAGGAAAGGCTATTATACTTTGCATGAATGTAAATGTCAATCTTATTTGAATAAATGTAAACGTTAACCTATTTGCAAATGTGAATGTCACATCAAAAGGAAGCCTAGTCTATGCAATAGAAATAACAATGTTGGAAATGGAAACCCTAGCCTAAGATATATGAAAACAAACATAATCATGAAATCATTCTTCAGTCATTATATTCACGATAGATTTTTTTAACGGAGTTTATAAGGCACTTCATGAAAATCATCATTATGCTCTTCAAGTCATGAGTTTGTCCACTAACCATAACTGCAAAGGTGTATTGCAATGGAGAAAATGCAAGTCTTAAGAGGTATTTTTTTTCTCACTCAATCATGTTTCAAATCGTGGAGGTCATTATTCAAGCCTAAGGATAAAAACCTATCTTTTGGAGCAAATCTAGTCAAGTTTACAAGTGCTAAGGAGGTCCTGTTTTGCTACACGAGTGAGATAACTTGTCGATTTCCCAAGTAAATCAAATGAAAATGAGATGGAAATTTTTATTTAATAAATAGGATGTCCTAGGTATCTTTCCAAGTGGAATCACTTCAAAACACACTCGTTAACATGTGCTAAAAAATAGCAGAAAATTACTACTCTAAAAACCGAAAATTCAAGAACTAGTGAACTAGTTAACCTACCAAATGCATAACCTAATCAATTGAAAATTCTATGGGGTAAATTTTTTTATTAACTTGAATTTTGTTATGACCAAATACAAGTGGAATAAACTCAAATGAATCTCATGAACACGTTCTAAAAAATAGCAGAAAATTACTACTATTTTACTACAAGGGACTTCCACAAATTCTAGATTTTTGAACTAGTAAACCAATCCAAGTAGTTCAATAATGCATAAAAAAAATTCAATTTTTTTATAAGGATGCATCATGTTTGTTATTCTATAAATAACCTACAAAATACCTCACTTCAATCATTTAACCAATATCACCTACAAAAAAATAAGCATGGAGATGCAAATGAAAAAGACATTCAACGGAAATAAATAAATTGTATAAGAGGGCTCTAAGGCTCCTGGGATTGCCAAGACCAAGGAAAATCAGATTCCTATAAAGGAAACCAAGCCTTAGAAGCTAAGAATGACACCAAAATTCATTATTTGAATCAATCCAAGTATATCCCTGCCAGAAATGAAAGTGGAGTTACTAAATAACAATTTTTCTCCATAAGAAGACTAAGAAATACATGCCCCTAGAGGAAAATTCAAATTTTTATTATTATACAAAGTGATGAGGAAGCATTCTCCTTGAAAAGAGGCAACTTTCCCCTCCAAAATCCCTTAAAACATTGATCTAGTTCCCAATACTAGGAATTTGCATTAAATGACAACACCTTCCTAGATTTTCTCAATCATTGGAGCTCCAGAATTTGTGCAATAATTTCATAATATTCTGTTTATTTAATATTCAATTTTTGTCCTCTTGTACTAGGGAGAAAGTCCCTATATTATCTCATTCAAAATTTACTCCATATTCCCTCAATATTATGCAAATATAAATAATATTAGGCACATAATATGCAATTATCTCTAAACCTTCCTAAGAACATATTAAAGCTAGAAATAACATTTTTAAGTGTAGAAGGAGAGATTTAATATAGCCTTTTATGTGCCTAGGAAAGATTAGATAGGCCTTAATTTGTGTTTAATTTCGAGGCCCATCACGTAGTAAGGGTTTTTGCTTTTAACATGTTTTTCTTTGTTTTTGTTTGCTTCCTCATTATAAAAGTTATGACCTCTTATATTGTTATATATTTTATTATTAAATCTCCTCTTGTGTTATGAATCTTATTTGGTACTAGCTCCAAATTGGAAATCTAACTTACTTACAAATACAATTTGCAATTATTAGCTGTAGGTACTTTCTTAAGGTTTATTTATATACAGTTCTAATTTGTCCTTACAGGGTTCTGACTAATGATTTTCTTTATATGCATTGTTATTTCTAGGCCATGTTGGCTTTACGTTTCCATGATTCAATTCTATTGGTCGATCCCTTACAGTCTCAGAAATTTGTTATATTCTAAATGGCATATACAAATTTTAGATTTAGGTTTGAGTAGTTTTCTTTGTTGTACAAATCAATGAATTATTCTGTAATTTTTATTACCAGTTTCTCTTTGTGTACAAAAATAATATCAGTCTTTTCTCTAAAGAGTTTTATTTTTATTAATATATGAATCATTGTGACAACTTCCTTACCCTTCCACTTTTATACTTAAGCTAAAATGGTGCCCATTTATATATGCTTTTAGAGTCTGGAGTAATAAGTGTGGTTCTGGGAATGGATATGCCTAACCTCTCCAAACCTTTCCTTCTTTGGGATACATAACTTCTTTTGGGTTGTCGGTAGTCACCCAACTTGGCTAGGAAGCTAGGGTCCATCAATGCAAGACCTATTGAGGAAGGTGGATGGAGCATCATAGATCCCAGTGCTTTCAACGTGGCATTGATTGTTAAAAATGTGTGGAGGGAAGTATCTGGTTCGGGAATATGGTCTCAAATTATCAAGGAAAAATATATGTTTGGGCAAACTTTCACACCATGGATTATTGGAGGGGCCAAGATGAAATTTGTTTCATCATACATATGGAGAATTATGATGAAAAATATCCACTGGCTCTTGGGGTTGGTACGGTGGGAGGAAGGAGATGTCTCAACGATGATGGGATTAGACGCAATTAAAGGTATGGTGCGAAACCACTCTCTATCATTTCAAATTCTTAATTTCCTTCATGAGAAAGAGATAGTTTTCCTTAAACAAATATTCTGCCATAATGTACTCTTTATTGATTGACAATTGTGGACAAGAGCTTGGGATATACAAATGCCTAGGGAGTATATTTGTGAATGGGAAGTTCATATTGCAAATCTCATAGATGTGGGTATATCACTTAATGATCAGGAGGATCAGATGACATGGGGGGATAACTTTAAAAAGGGGCTTCCAATGGTAAATGAAAAATACTTGTCATTGCAAAAGAAAGAGAAAGGAAATTAGACATCATCATGTGTTCAAGTCATCTAGAAAGGGAAACTACCTAACAAGATCAAATGTTTTTGCTAGTTGGCTCTCATGGACATAACCTTGACATGTAATAACCTTCAACGCATAGGGTACTCAAGCCCATGAATTTGTCTACTTCATAGGAACAACACTGAGAATAATGCTCATATGTTTCTTCACATCTTTTGCACGTTGTTTGGGAAGGGGTCTCAAGTTCTTTTGGTATTGTATCTCTCCAACAACATACAACATCGAGGCATTGTCATAGGATTTGGTTGAAATCACATGAAAGGTATAGATTTCTCCCATTATATCCTTTATGGTTGATCTTGCGAAGCCATAATGCACATATTTTTTATAATAAGCATCCCGTTGTGAGGGAGGATATCATCAAAATTTTGGCATATTTCAATGAAAATGGTCCAATAAGAATAGAAACAAACCTAGAGCTATCAAACACAAAGATATTTGGAAAACATATCCGATTTTTCGATGGTGCTTGCTCCAAAAGAAAATGTGGATGTGGTGCCTATATAGTCATAGAACCGCGAAAATTCTTTCACTTCTAGTGGGAAGGGGGACAAGGAACAAACAACAAAGTATAGATTATTGCGCTATGGGGAGTAACGATCATGGTAAAATGGCTAGGAATGGATCACATATAGGTCTAAGGTGATGCAAAAGGAATAGTAGATGGGGTGAAAGGTTATAACAATCCTCCTATATTAATCAATTGGATGAAACAGGTCATGAAGTTGGCGAGCACATACCATCGCATAAATTTTGATCATATCTACAAAAAAACAAACCTAGAAACCAGACTTATTATCAAAAAGAAGTATTGATAAAGAATACGGTAAGTTTTTCTTTTCAACATATGAACGAGAAGCCCTGATAAATGGTGGAAACATATTTTTTTCATAAATATTGGAGGTACGATGGACTGTACTTTTTTGGTTAATACTAACCATTACAAGACAATGTAAAGAGGAGAACACATGGTAAGTTAAAAGATAGTTTTTTTTTTGTATTTTGAGTTAAGATCCATAAGATTAAGTAGTAAAAAAAAGTACGCTGATTTTTAAAAAAGGTTTGAATACAGACCAATTGAAAAACCAAGTAACATGTACTATCTGTTTTTATTAATATAAATTCAAAAGCGTTTTTTTCCTTAAAAAAAGCTCAACCGTGCTTAACTTCAACATGGTAGAGAATATCAAATCTGTGTCCCTGCCAAAACTTTGTTTTGATACAGAATCAACCATTGAGAGTAATGTAATCAAATATTCCAATGGACCACCGTCGTGTAAAATAATATCAGTTTGGAGCTTTAATTTAACTTTTGTTTGCTATATATATAAAGGTGCCTACAATGGCTTACAAATACGTTAAAAATAGCACTGTTTTGAAAAGTCACAATAATTTAGTTATTTAAGCATGCAGCTTCCGATATAAGCGAAACTATTTACACGTAGAGACAATACTGAAATCAGCGTAAGGTGCTTACCGGAGAGATCACCAGTCTACAAAAATATCTCTTGATTTGAGCCATCAGTGCATTGCGCTGGTGGAGGGGACTTGGGCATCCCTTATACTGGAGAACCCAAAGTGAGCAGGGAGCCATAACTGCGCTGAAGTTTGGATCTTAAAGAAGGTACAGAATTCTGCATGATTGATAAGTGGTCCTGACCCATATTGTTAGGCAATGGAATTGAATGATGGAAGCTGCCTGCCTCTAAATGTGGGGCCTGCAACCATAATCCTGAGTTTGGCTGGTTTTCTGTGAGGTCGAGAATAATTGTTGGAAACGGGCTTGAGGTCGATATTCTGGCAATACAGGGTATAAATTGGTTGTCTTCAACCAAATTTTCTCTATTCTTCCCCTCACCAATGATCTGGCTTGATGCGCGAACGTGCCTATCAGCCATAGCCAGAGGACTCAGAGAATGAGTGTGCTCGCCTTCGTAAGTTGTTATTACAATTGTGGGATCTTGCGCGCATCTCTGAACCTGTTAAAAATTCTCAATGATTTAACATATTAATATCAATAGGCGGCCTTGAATGTATTTCATAGTCAGCCAGACTTTTAAGAGCAGATTACAAAGAACGAGGTGGAACCTGTTTTTTAACTGGGCAACCGGGAGCCCAAGCACATTTGTAATAAGATCTTGGAAGTGGATTGCTTTTTGTCATCTTTTTCCCATATTTTCGCCACTGGCAGCCATCATCTGTCTGATTACAACAGGTGAGGTCATTTTCTTTATACATGGTAGGAAAGCAATAATATATGCACTGCTCATATTGAGCTTTGCAACTTCATAAACAGGATTCCATGCTTCAAACATAGAAATCATACACTTTAAATCAATCGCTTTGAAATTTCAGAATCGTTAAACGGTATTGCATTGGAGATGTCTCATTTCTCCCTCATCTATCAGACCGGGCAACAGCAAAGCAAACCATTACTTTACTTCCTCTACCATGCCAGACTTTACAATTGGATTAAGGATAGCCCAAGTGCACTGGATGCATTCGATATAGATATTAATCGGAATTTGATAGACATGAGTGTCTTCAAGTGAGTGACTTTGCTCGATTTTGACATATTTCTTAATTAAATTTCAACTCGTTTGATACTAACGCCACAATTGAAATTCGCTATATGTATTGAAAACAACAACAACATACACTTAATCGTATATTCAGTTAGACTAGTGAGTAGTAGAGTATACATTTGTAAAATTTAGTTCTTATCATAAAAGAGGACTGCATAAGTGCATGTCTGAGTTGAGTTTTAACTGTATAGCAAATTAATGGCAGTTTTTTAAGTCAAGTTTCTGGATGGTTTATTACTTTATATATAATTATAAACAATATATGGTAATGTATTTTTATCAATTTTTTTAATATATGAATAGATTAATTAAATTTTATTATTATTTTTCTCTATCAATTTTTTTTTTTTTTATAAATTCTGTTAAGTTAAATTCAATTCAATTTATACAGCATGAATATAGATCTAGCCAACTCATCTAAATCTAGATGTGAATGCCAACTTCCTGATGCATATTTACTGTGTTATTGACTTATTAATACTTTGGGACTGTATATATCCATCATTAAATTTAGGCTAAGTACATTATCAAGCTGTGAATATAAACAGTCCCCTCTCATTAATAAATGAATAACATAATAAATAACAACAAATATTTATTATGCTATTAACTCATTAATGTTTAGCTCTATATATTCAGCATTAAATTTAAGCAAATACATTATCTAGCAATAATACATCCCTAACCTTATACATCCCCCCACCTTAATGATAATAGCACAATAACCCAATAAACAATGGTAAAGTGTTTAGATGGTTTAGGGTTGTTCACATAAATTCTACATAACAGAAATCGATCGTTACCACGGATGGCTCAGATTCTGTCCGCACAGATACGATTTTCTTGGGGACGGCCGTCAATCTCCTGCTCAGAACGTCATGCTTCTTGTTCGGCGGCTTCGGCGGCTTCTTATGACGACAGGGGTTATCATCGGTGGACGAATTGATCCGATTCTCAATCGGTGCCGATTCGAAGTAATTTAGTGTCCTCTTGCTTGAAGGCAGCTGCTGTTCGTCCATAAATTTGGCATTCTTATTGTCCTTTCCCCATCCTCGTTCATGGAAATCCAACTGATCATATTGGGGGACAGCTGCACCCTTGGAGTACCTTGCATACAACACATCAGTGCCTGGATGATCTGGATTGAACATCTACGAAATCAGAAGGTGAACCGTGTTAACAAATTTGGACACCCATGAAACCTAATTATCCGAAACTCAAGTTAATTTCCCAAAACAGTATAGTCACGAGTGTACCTGGCTTCCACACAAGCCCTTCCGCTGGTCAACCAGAGACCTGATATGCGTCTGCAAGTCGTTATATTTACTGCTCATGTCCTTCAACATAGACTTGAGCTTCAGATTCTCTTCGTTTATGAGATTTATCTCGTCCACAACCATAGTGATCTGCACAAAATAATTTCAAACCATGCAGTTTGCAAGAAACAAACATGAATAAACAAAGAACTGTGAAAAAATCCCTGAAAGTACCGTTTTCTTGTGACCTTCTATCTCCATTGAAATGTTTACTGCCTGCGAGCTAAATCCGGGGAGAGGCCCTTTGTGACATATTTATCAATGTATGATGTCATGAAATTCGTAATTGGCATGGCGAGCCCTTGGACATGCGAACTCCTGCGACCTATTCCTAATTAGCCCTTTCTATTCTTCCGGTCAAAAACTCCGCGGCCATCACTACCAACGCAGATGACCGGTCACGTCGAGCCATAAAGTCGGTGTTCTCGTTAGCCTTTATTATTATTAGGTTTTCTCAATTGAATATCGGGCCCGCAGTAATCACAAGCCAGCAGCAGTGAGTCAGTTCCTCTAGAAGCATTAGAGGATTGACTTAATATAGTAGATTGATCTATGGAATGCATTTTCTTTTAATTATTTTTTTAAGTTGGGCAAGTTTATATTTTCAACCATAAGTTCAATATATCATTTTGACCAGGAAAGGAAATTGATTCAGTGACTTTATATCAAAAAAATATTTTTAACATGGATCATTTTCTATCCAAAACCTATTGATTTTTTTAACTATTTTTAAATATATATTAAATTATGATTTTATATTATTTAAAATTATAAATAATTAATATTTAAAAAAATTGAAATACTCTCATTGTTTAGGGTTTGGATTGTGCAGTGCTAAGTTTAAACTTAACATATTCGTATTAGATTTTGAACAAATTTAACTAAAATATATACCAAAAGTATTTTAGAACATTGAACAATTAGACTTAAAAAAAAAAGCCTGCAGCGATATAAGCTATGCCAGTAGCTTTTCGTCCATTGTTAACCACCCTGTACTGCACGGTAGTATTAAATGCTGCTGTATATCGCCGTAAATTTTAAGTAACAATTAATTTTCTAGCCCGAAATGATCGTCGATCACTTTCCAAACCGCGGCTCTTTTATGGAAAAAAATGAATGAAAATGGATTATGAAGATAGGAAGCACGGGTAGTCTTCGTTGGATGTGAAATGTGTGTTCGTTGTGTTGTTTCTTAAAAAGGCAAGATATCAACAATAATGCACCGTTAGCGTCTTTCCACAAAAGGAGATATGAATCCAAGAAATGTATGTGCAATGTGGGGACGTTTTGTCATGTAGGTTAAAGCAGGAGAAAGGAGAGTGACCCATGAGAGGAGAAGAGCCAACCAGATATCATATTGATAAGGTAGTGTTAAATTCCACCTAAGGGGAAAGGATAGGAAGGTAGTTTAAAAAGAAAAAACCATTTAAGGAGAAACGATAGGGAAGAAATTTATATCCCTGTCATCACAAATTGTTTTATGGTAGGGTGAGTATTAGATGCAGGTTGATATTGAATTAAGATTTTTATTTAAAGTTATTTATTTATAGAAAGATAAGGAAGGATGATATATTTAGTTTTTATTTAATAATTGCTATTATATATCAAAAGTATAAAATTATAATTTTTAAGTAATAAGGTAAGAATATAATTATTAATTGTAATATAAATTTTAAAAGAAAATGATGATAATGAGATTGTTTTTGGGATTAATCATATTATTAAAATTTGGTTGATATTTGGAATCATAATGTGGTTTATTGTGAGGACAAGGGTGAAAAAATCAATCTATCCAAATATTTAAATATGTTAAAAATTAGTTATTAGAAGAATTGAAATAAAAAGAATTGAAATAAAGATGAGTTTTTGTATTCAAGCTTTTGTGATCCATAATGAATTAAGCAAAGTTTTTCCATAGAAATCACATAAGAGAATTTTTTGGTTTAGAACCAACAAGTTTGGTTCACGGGTTTATTGTGAGGACAAGGGTGAAAAAATCAATCTATCCAAATATTTAAATATGTTAAAAATTAGTTATTAGAAGAATTGAAATAAAACCGATTAGAAGAATTGAAATAAAGATGAGTTTTTGTATTCAAGCTTTTGTGATCCATAATGAATTAAGCAAAGTCTTTCCATAGAAATCACATAAGAGAATTTTTTGGTTTAGAACCAACAAGTTTGGTTCATTGTGAGAAGAATTGAAATAAATTAAATTAAATTAATATTTAATTACAAAATAAAAATTTACCATTGGGAATTAGCCAATAAAAATTCACGAGATAGGAATTAGCGTTTAGAAGAATTGATTTTTTTAATTGAAATTGAATTGATTTTTTTAATTAAATTAAAATTGGCTAAATTAAATTAAATAAATCAATATTTAATATAAAGAATTGTATTATTATACTATATATATATATTTATTAATTATAAAAATAAGTTTCATATTATTCTACCATTATTTTAAATATTATTATTTAATATTAATATATCAAAAAAATAATAATTAAGAAAGTCAAAATGATTAGAGACTAAAAATAGAATTGAAATATTATATATATATATATATATTATATATATAGTATGACAAAAATAACAACGAAGAAGAGAGGGCATGAATCCAACTCCTACTTCCTACTTAATTCCCAACCATCCTCCCTATTGAGATTGATTACATGTTTCTCATTCTCAATGGCCTCTTTTACCTTCCTATGATGGAAGTGATCAACCATTGCTATGACCCGAGAATCATCAATGGAGACATGATGCTCAGATTTCTCTGCATGTTCAGCTAAAGTTGAGGAATGAGAACAATTGTGCTTAATGTTTGTTGCATGTTCTTGGATTTATTGGTTAATGAAGCCACTAGTTTCCCAATGTAGAGAATCCTAAAGAACGCAGATTGAGTAAAACCTTTGATATCTTTAAGGTAAAAACATGAAATATTATTTAAATGAGAAATGGGCCAAATTATATTAAAATTAATATTGTGAAAATTATTTTAACTTTTCATGTGTTTTATTTGGAATTCAACTATAAATTTAACCTAACAATTTTTCACAAAAGCTATTTTAGAACCAAAATTATTTTTGAATGGCAAAATTGTTATTTTTAATATATAAAAAGATTTCATGCCCTTAAATATCACTAGTACTACAAAATTATTTAGATGCTAACATAAGATTACAATCTTAACCACTAATATATATAATTCCAAGAATAGAAGATTCCTATCTAATTTTAATCCAAAAAATTAAAATCACTCTTCATTAATTTCGAAAAGAGTAAAACTATGACAATATTAATAAGAACAACACTTTATACAAAAACATCCATAACTACTCAAGCGTTGAGCGCAACATTTTTTTGAAGGAGAGGAGCATGTTAGGTCCCTATAATACTAGTGTATTCCCCCATTATTATTGTCATGGTAGCCCTTATTGTTTATTTTCTGACCATTTTATCCCCATATTGTTAGTATTATGCCCCATGGAAGTCCACTATTGTTATTATTGTGCCCCTACTATATTATTGTTATGTCGGTTTTGATTATAATGTGTCCCCTTAGACTCCTATATATAGAAAGGAGATTATGTCCTTTGAATAATCCAAGAATTGTTCATGTATGTAATGTAAAGGAGGTTTCCCCCTCAAAGAGACTAATTTTGAAGTCGTTGATCTTTCTCTTCTTCTATTTTGTGAGCTAGTTGCATAACATTTGGTATCAGAGTCGTTTCTTTCTAGCCGTTGGAATGATTGGTCTCTCTATTTAACTTCTTGTCATGATCTGATTCTTTGTCTTATCCTAATGGTGAACCACACTTGTTTGTTCGAAAAC
The DNA here is from genome assembly GCA_000404065.3 of Pinus taeda. Classification (NCBI taxonomy): domain Eukaryota; kingdom Viridiplantae; phylum Streptophyta; class Pinopsida; order Pinales; family Pinaceae; genus Pinus; species Pinus taeda. The sequence continues at coordinate 173,177 of APFE031386042.1, forward strand.
TCGTTGACAAATGAATTTGATGTGATTATCGCTGAAAACATGTCTCAAACTTTATTATGGATCAGAAGAAGCCTTAATTCATAATATTATTAATAACATTTGAAAAGAGTAAACTGTGACAATATTAATAAAGCTAAAAAAGAGCAGAATAAAAAAAAAATTATTCGATAACAAAAAAATATAAAATAAATTATAAACTATTTTATGTTTATCATATAATAAAATACATAAATATAAATTAATTATTAATAATTTATGTTTATCAAAAAATTATTATATAAAATGTTGGGAGACTAGAGTGGGAGGGGTTGTCATTTTCCTGGATGAAGAAAGAGTGATTCAATTTTCTTGGGGCTAGGAATCTGAAGAAATAACCAAGTAGATTTTGCTTTGTTATGTGAGGGTCTGGAATTGGCCTTTTCCAAAGGTGTTCGTGAATTATAAGCTTTTGAGGACTCTGTGATAGTGACCCAATAAGCTATTAAATTATAGGGAAATAATGAGCAGCTCCTTCCCTCTATCCTGCATCGAGTCAAGCTATTTATGGACAAATATGACCAGATTGAATTCTTTCACATTAAGAGAAATCTCAACAAGGAAGTTGATACCTTGGCTAATGAGGGTGTGTAGTTGGAACAAGAAATTTTAAAAATGGAAAACATTGATTCTATTATCAAATATATCCCTTAATATTAGTTATCATATGAGCATTAAATTGCTACCAAGGAGAGGTAAGCATTCGTTATTGAGTTGATTCCATTCCTTCGTTTTGGCAACACACTGTATCAGACTCTCATTAAATATGAGTTTATGGACGTGTGTTGTCAGCATGGAGAATTGTGTTGTAGTGGACACTAGGGCAGTATTCGTCATGGTGAGCTTGACTCAAGACAAATGGATATCACTTGATTTAATTCCCAGAGCAGGTTGAATGTGGGAAGTTTCATTCATTATGTGTGGTTCTCGGTTGATTGGATATATTCACACTGAAACTCGCTATGATTACAATATTTCCATAATGAAGTATGCACACTCGGTGGTGATAGTCAGGTCTAGCATTAATAATGCTTGTAACAGGAATGTGGTGAAGCGAGAAGGACCAAAAATATATAAGGAATGTTGGGAAGCGTATGGAGGAAATTTGTTAAGTTCTTAGTTCTATCCAATTCATGGAGCACAATATAAGATTTACAGAGGATAAGTTCAAGTTCCTACTTGCAAGGGTGGTTGACTCTCTCGATTTTGTAACCTCCCTGATCTCCTGACATATTGAGATTTGTTTGGCAGAATATAGGGCCCATTCTGAAGCACTCTAGGACCTTAAGACACAACGACTAAAACTTGTGAATGAGATGCTTAAATTTCAAGTACGAAATGTGATTCAGAATGAAGAATGGCTTTATGGTAATGAACACATGCAAGTGAATGCATAACATCAAGAGAAGATTGATCACGGGGACCGATTGGACAAGGAAGAAGGTGAAGTCATTGATGAACAAGGACTCATTTCAATTCAACTCGATGTGGAAGTAGAGGATATCTAAGTCGTCCACAATATATAGGAAATGTAATTATATATTCTTTTAGTTTTCAGTTATGTTATGTAGATTTGTAGTATTTCTAGGTGTTTTTTGGAGAGTATATGGGAGGAATCAGTTTCAATATGTTTTGTGTAATTCTGGGGTGAATTTTGAAAAACCGAAGTGGAGTATAGGGTTAGATGCAGTAGAATGTTTGGAATATTTTGTAAAAGGTTTTGGCCTTCAAAATAGGTTTTTCTAATGAAAATACTATATGTTACTTTAAAAAATAATATATTAAAAAATGCTAAAGGAAGAACTTACCTTACCAATGTAATAACTTTTATTTTTCAAATAAATAAAGCATTTTTTAATTATTCTTCCTCCTAAAAACTAAGAACATTCTCTTTGCTTCTCCCACCCCAGCCCAAATTTCACTCCCTTACAAGCACAATATCATCAATCAAAATCCAAGATCTTAGCTAATAACAATATCAAAAATTGTCTTCAAACTTCACATGGTGCTAGAACAATTATTGAGAAGCATTAAAGATAAATCTACCTAACCTACCTTTTCCTCAACATGTTTAAAATATTCTCTATTCTTCTAGTATTCAGTACATTTGCCAAAACAATTCATGTATAAAATTTGGATGAAAGAACATATTACTAACATTTTTTGGGTCCTAGCCTCCCTAACCCCATAAATAGATAAATTACTATGCATTTTCTATGTATGGAGACCATTACTAGTAAATTCATGTAGTGGTGTGAACATTGTAAACACTCTAAGATTGTTTGATAATATGCACACAAGAATCTAATTGCAAAGAAGAAACAACAACACTTGCAAGCTTGATAGCAAATAAAATGAAGGGAGAATGAGTGAAATTATATTAACTCTAAGAATGAATGAATAACATATGAAATACTCTCCATGAGAGAGCTAATGCATAGTAGGTTGTGGTTCCAATACATTAATACAGGTAAGTATTAGTAAAAGAATCACATAATCTCAGTTAATCAACCATTCAATGGAATGCTCTTAGTTAACTAGCTATGCACAAGTGAAGTGACTAAATTTTATGCATGCATAACAAGCCTTAATTAACTATCCATGCACAAATAGACAACTCAAGAATGCATAACAATTGCACCTTCTTAGCTTTATGCACATGAATTATAGCTTGGTGATTATTCTAAATTTGGCATGAATGAGTCAACTAATGAGCTAGTGGTGCAGGCAGACCTAAACTCCACTTGAGTCACAAAAGTACAATTGATCCATAACTCAAGAAGAAGTGTGCACTTTTCTAGGAGGAGAATATTCTGACCTGAGTAAGAGTATCTAAGACCAAGTGAATTATTAACAGTAGAACTTAGGAAAATATGAATTAAGCATGCATATTCCTCATGAAGCACAACTAAGATATGCATAGTAAATGGGTCTTAGCAATATGTAGTCATGTCAAGTATCGATGTATAAAGCAACTAGGAAAATTAGATAAAAGATAAGGTAAAAAGAGAAAACCTAGTGGGGAAATCTCCCTCAAAAGGTAATGCTAACTATGCTAGCTATTATTTAGTTGTTCCCTTCACCCCCATGAGATCTCATAATGATGCAAACTCTTTCTTGGTGAAAGTATTTGTGAATATTTCTACGACATGGTTTGAAGAAGGACAACATTGTAGATCGATGACCTCATCATGGATTTGTCCTTATATTAAGTTCATGTGCACCTTTATATGTTTTGGTTATTTGTTTATTTATTGGATCTCTATACAACTTCGATGTACTCTAATTATTACCCTAGATAACAATCAATCAATAAAACTATAAATCAATTATGTGAGGAAGTGTTGTAACCTTATGTTCTAAGTTGTAGCATTAACTACACCTCTATATTCATCCTACGTAATAAAAAAGAAATGGAAAATTGTTTTTTACAAGAAAGCATATAGGGTTGGATCCCAATTCGAGTACATAACTTGACGTGTATTTATGATATATGTCATTTCTAACCCAATCTAAATCTACATAGCCACCAAAACCCAAGCTAAATCGGTTGCATAATGTATTCTAAAGTTGGTAGCACCCTTGACATAGTAATTTATTCATTTAACATTCTTCTAGTGTAGTTCATGCAACTCCATGTCTCTGAAGCAACTCCAAAAACGTATGAGATATATATTCAAGAGTGGGAAAGGTATAGAAGACTCCCAACCAACTATTGATACTTGGTATAGTTGACTAAATTCGTAGCAACAACATATTATAGCTTGACCCCAGATAGGAAGGGTGATGCAATTTTCTTTAATTTTTTCACATAAAATCTAACAAGTAGATTTTTAGAATACTTGGAATATGTCATATTGATTCCTAAATCAAACTAGCCAATTTCGAGACTAATAAAGTAATATAGAAGTCCCATATATATCCTGGAAAACTTGTCATGCAAGGATAACTTCACTATAAGAATGTTTGAGACTAAATTCCATGTGATTATTAAATCATCTTCATACAATTATATCAAAAAGAGAGAATCAATATGTCTCAACATATACACATTTGGATAAACTTTGCTATGAATGAAACCTTGAGAGAAGGTATGAGTTTACATTTGAATACCAACCACAGGGTACATGTTCAAGGCCATACAATGATTTTTTCTATCTACAAACAAGTGATGGATCCTTAACATTCCCATATGACTACTCCTATATATCTCTTCCTCAATATCTCTATGAAGAAATGAATTATTGGCATCGATATGATATACCTCCCACTTTTAAAGTTACTGCAATAGTGAATCAAGTTGAATGGATTCCATCTTGGATATTGGTACAAATATATCATTTGATTTGATCCAATGAACTTGTGAAAAACACTTGCCTAAGGTCAGCCCTTGTATTTTCTTACAATTCCATCCACTGCAAGGAAAACTTCAGGGGCTAAATTTTGCAAATGGATAATTTTCCATGCTTTTGCCTAAGAAAGATTCACCAATTTCTATTTTTTATAAAATGGTTCACCAAATTTTATAGGATAAATTATGTTATCTTAAAAAATGACAAAAATTTATCGAAATTATATAAAATCATTAGAAATTTCAATATTTTTACAAAAAATTCACCAAATATTTTATAGTTTTCATATTAGGGACTAGTAAGATTAACCAAGATTTCTATACTTTAAAATAAATTTCCATCCTTCAAACTATCCATAATCCACTACCTTCTTTGTCTCGTATATCCACTTGCATCAAATAAATTCCCAATCAAGGGAAAGAAAAAGTAAATCCCCATTGTAGTTCCCAGTGAGGGAATTGTACTCCTCATTCATAGCAACTTCCCAATAAGGTTTTCCTTCAATCTATACATAAAATTGGTGATTATATGTGATAAAAAGATAAAAATGAAAGTGTACTATTAGATCTATAGTAATATGTTCTTGTGAAACATTGTAAATTGAGATCTAGTTCTCTATGGATTGATAGTATCACCCACTAGATCGCTAGTTTCCTGTAAAGTTTGTTCTTCCCATTGTCATTTGTAATCTAGGTAAGAATAACATGCTCATGAATATATAAATAAAAGTATTAAATTTGATATGAAATACGATCTAAATATCACAAAGAATCACCTCTAATTTTGACATCTAGAATAGGTAAAGAAACTATAGTAGGTTCCTCCTAGAGTGCATGCAAGGGTCCCTCTTCAAATTTGACATTTCCCTTAATGAATAGTTTATCTATGGAAGGATACAGTAAACTATACCACTTTAAACTATCTACATAACCAAAAAAATAAAAATTTCATCTTTTGGGTTCAAAATATTTCATCTTATCAGAAGTGATGTGGACCTATGCACAAAATCCAAAAATATGAGTCTATGACTTCTAGTTTCTTACCGCTCCAAGCTTAAAATGGTTCCAATCCCTTCAAGGATTTGGGTGGAACTCTAGGTTGAATGTATGTTACATAATTTATTCCCTCAACCCATAATTTTGGAGGAAGATATCTTGCAGTTAGCCCTTTTATTTCAAAGTCAAGTTCTTTCTCTCAGCTACTCCATTTTTTTGTGGAGTATAGGGAATCGTCCATTGAAATTATATGCTAGCTTAAAAAAAATTAGAAGTTCCACATCCTTATTTACATATTCCCCCATTGTATGTATGAAGGATTTTAACCTTATTTGATTTTATGCAAGTTCCTTGAAATCTTTAAGATACTCAAATACCTCAAGTTTGAAGTTGACAAAATGGACCAATTTATATCTCAATGAATCATTAATGAAATTAAGAACATATCTGGATTTTCTCATTAATGGGTGTGGGAACTTGTTATATGAATGTGAAAAATAGGATTGATGATTCTCTTCATGTTTTCCCTTTATTTAATTTTTCTTCAAGATATTAAGGATGTTTTCCAAGTAAGTAGCCTTGACAAACTCCATCTCTAAATTTTATGTTGGCTAGACCATTTACCCTTTCTTGCATGCTTAGTTGTTGCAAATACCCAAAAATAAAATTGTCCAAACCTTGTGTGGCATAATCTACATTCTTCATATGCATGTGTTAAAAGCACAACATAATCATACTTAGGAACAAAATTTGAGGAATATACCTAGAATGGTGATCTAATTTCTTGACAACGATTTTGGAGAAATCTAGCATATCTGAGATTACAATTGAAGCTAGGGTGAGTTCTACCTCCTCTATTGTGCATTAATGCTTTATCTGATAATATCAAGACTAGATTTATGGATATTTTTGGAACATGTAAGACATTTAAAAATAAAAAACCATTCTCTAGATTTGATCTTCCTTATCTAGGTACTTTCATAGGATTTTCATCTCCCATTAAATGGGAGGATTGGTGCAAGGTTCCAAAGATGAGAAAGTATTCTGTGATGTAGTCATATGATATGAAGCTCCACAGTCTAAAATCCCTGTATTAGGTTAACAAGAAATAGAAACAAATAAATTTTATTTACCTTGATGTTTGGGTGGCTAATCTCCAACTCTTTTCTTGGCATTTTCTAGTATTTAATCTTCAAGATCAATTTGTTGAAGAGCTTGTGTCATTTGATCGACAATATTCTTCATGGATGATCTTTCTAGATGATACCTTTATTGCAATAGCTACATTTCGACCTCTCCTTCTTTGATTCACCAAATTTGGAGTTAGAAGAATCCTTAATGGATTTGAGTTTTGTTCCTTATTTTTTATCAAGTTCATCTTTTTCTTTTCACTTTTACTTTTTTCTTTTAAGTTTTTCATGCTAATTTCCTATACGGAAAGCACATGGAATTTGAAATTCTTGAGAACACCAATTTTTATGATCTTATATATCTTTTGTACGAGTGATTCAATGAATGCATCTATAGGAGGCAATTGTTGTATTTCTTTAATTATTAGTCTTGAATTATGAAAGAAAGAAATGAAGACCTGTATTCAAGAGAATAGAGAGGATTACATGCTCCCCATTCTTTTTTATTAACATGCCTCCACTTTTAGCAAAACAAGTTTAAAATTTGTGAACAAAAAATCTTTCACAATGACAAAATTATCTGGCCTCAACAAGTTGAGATCATTCTCGAGTTGTTTTCCTTTTAGCATGTCTTGTTTCATGAACAAACCCTTCAATATGGTCTAAAATGCATTGGGTGCGGAAGAAAATTCTACATGGAAGAGTATATCCATAGATATGGAAAAGAATAATATCCCAAATTATTTTTAAATCATGTTAAATAAATTACCTTCTCAACTATGGAATCAATATTTGGTTACATAGCCATAACCCTAATGCCTAATTAAGGATGCAAGGTATTGAGTTCTAACCTCTAAGATTACTTTATGGAAGTGAGGTTGTTGAAATTCCTCTTATTTTAACCACCTAAAAACTCATTTATGATACCACCATCATATTTTGTTCAATGAGACCTTCCCAAAAATATAATTTTCATCTCAATCCAAGGTATGGAAATAAATTTATGTCCAATGAAAATATTGCCTCCAAGTGCCACATTAGCATCCATACCATTTCTATGTGGTAGACACCTTATAGGGACATATCACTATCTATGCCACATCAATTTCCAAATCAATTTCCACATCATAAATTTTGCACACTATAAACAACATTATTCCATGTTAAGACATCCTTGTTACATCATCATATATGACAACATGCCACATCACCTAAGACATGTCTTTCTACCAGATAGACCTACCATATCGAAACCATATCAAGTTCTACAAGTATTGAGAGGAAACCTCAATAGCTAATATCCTAACCTACCATCAAAACCTTATTGGATTCTACTAGTATTGAGGGCAAACCTCAATAGCTAATGTCGTAACATGTTGATAATGAATAGCTTCATATCATGCCCTTAACATCTCATCCAATAACAAAATGTTCCCTGATAGTTAGCAAATATTGTTGGGATCCATTAGTATTAGGAGTATGTATGACAAGATATGGATCCTATTGCTCATTATTCTGATACCCAGTATCCTAACACCCAATAGTTGATATCTCAATGATTGCTAGTTATGCATAATTGTACCATACACCATGTGTCATGGTTCCTAAAAGACATGACACCATTGTAAAATCCTTATCGAATTTATCACTTACCTCATCCATTTTCACATATATAGTTTTTTATTTATTCCCTTTTACTTTCTTTTTAGTGGGGTGCTATCCAGTATAATGACCATATTTGTGACATGAAAAACACTTGAATTTTCTCATGTCCCTCTTTTTCTCTCCTTGTGAAGGTCCTCCTTCACTCCAGTTTTGTTTGGATTTACCCTTTACCTTTTTTTCTTTCCCAAAAAGAGAAATTTTCTCATCTCCACCTCTACGTTGTCCATTAGATATCAAACTCTCATGAATCTACTTTTGGGTGAAGTCATATCACAACCTGGTCTTATTTGGAAGCTTGTCTCTAGCAAGGATACCTATTGCAAAAGGTAGCCTATTACTTGGTACAACCACGTAAGGATATCTTAACAAGTTAATCCTCATCCAAAACTTCCCAAATACTTGTAATTTCATCTTGAACCTACTAAATTATTGTGAATTATGAGGCTATAGTTTCAAACCCATTAGCTTTAATATTACTTAGCTTTTCTCTTAACACCATATTTCTATTTTGGTTTTCACTTTGTTACATATTTACTAAGTTTGTCCACATTTGATGAGTTTTTTTATGCCTTATGATGTGAGGGATCATGTGATCCTTTATAATATCAAATATGGTCCTTATAGCCTTCAAATATTTAAGATTGTGTTCAATTGCTTGTGTAGGATTTGAAGGAACTTGGATCTCTTTTCTAGCAAATTCCCAAAGCTTATTTTCCATCACAAAAATGGTGATCCTATCTTTCCATGGAATAAATTTTTCAGCCCCCTCCAACCTATCTTCAAATCACATACTTGATGATGTCATCTCACACGATCAATTTCCGTCAAAAAACCCTTTGTGAAAAATAAAAATGATGCTGCAGAAATACAAAAATGTTGTTATTTCAAACCCCTATCCACTGATATTCCTTCACATATTTTGATCAATTCTCTATTATGATATTAATTTTCTAAGTGTCAATCATATTTTATACCTCATCATTTTATTTTATGCCCATAATTTTTCTTTTATTAGTAAATAAAATTTAATTTCTAAAAGTTACAAATGACAATACTTGGCACTTTTAACAACAATTTTATAGTGGAAACAAAAAGAAATAACTCGCAAAATCAGAGAGAAAAACAATGAAATGCTACCCTCCAACCTCTCATCATAATCAATTGACTTAGAGAAATCATTGAGCTCCCTAACCAAGGAAAATGGCCCATGGAAAGTACAAAGAAATTATATATAAACCCGAATAATTTTCTAGCAGAAATTCAAGAATCCCAATCACTTGTGTTACCATCCTTTAGCCTTATGCGCATCCCAAATGTGGCCCAGTCTACTAGGCACTTCCTATGTGCAATTTCTTTGTTAGTTTTCTTATTACTGAAAATTTTCTCCTGTTATTTTTTCTTCTCCCCTCAGCCTTGTGACCCACAAAAATATGCAACTCAAAAAATATTTCTCTCAATTTTTTCACTCTCACCTGAGTAGCTACAATATGATATGTTTCTTCATCCTCTTTCTCAAGATCCTTTTGTAATTCTCCAAGTCCAAATCCCTAATCTCCAAAGTGATTGAGTGATAGGTTTAAATCGTAGATTACTTAGATCAATGTTGGACATTAGATCTAAGTCACTTAAACAATTAAATATTTATCCTTAGATAAAACATCGGCCTAAGATTACATTAATCATTTTAATTTATCAATGTACTTTTCCTAAGGTAAACTTAAGAAGGGTACAATATTAGTTTCTCTTCTTGAACAACCACCTAAAGGGGATTTCACTTCCACATGCTCAGACACCAAGCCTGTGTGGGAGACCTTCCAATGCTACAAAAATAAGCATACTTGTCATAGTTGGTATGGCTAATGACCCATTCCAATGGCTTGATACAAGGGAGCATTAATGCCCTTGTTTCAACCAAACATCACCTAAAATATTTGATGTTCACAAAAACCAAATCATCCATCTTGTTGAAAGAAAGGTTTCTATGTGGTGTAGTCTCAAGATAATCATCATCATTTATTTGCATGAAGAGGGAATTCCATCCTAGTAAAAGGAATTTTGGATTGGTGTTATCCTTGGTATCCTGATATAGCGGTGCATGTGCAAATAATTTTCTTAGAGGCAATGCAATGACTGATTTGACACTTTTCACTAGTTGTGGCTATACCTTTTATGTTAACTTTAGACTGGATGCCTTTTTTGGTGCCTTTCCCATTCCCTTTAGTTTCTATGGGCATTTTCCAACTAGACCTCTTCTTGAAGATATTTTATTTGCAATGATCGATATTCAAAGTTACAAATCAATATTTATTGTTCCAAAAATAATTCAACCAAAAATAAGGGTATTGCTGCAAAATTAATAGAACATAAGCATGTTTGGTATTAATGTAACTAAAATTAATGAAAGATTACTAGTGATATGGTAGAAAACTTATTTCAAACCAAGAATTTCACTCCCTATAGCTGATAATTTATTACAAATTACTTTTAGGGTGTAATGATTATGCCACTTATCATCCAAACACAAAAACGTGAGTGTTTATTGTATGGATGTAGATATAAAGAGTGAGGATCGAATATAGGAATATAAAACCAATTAAATCCTAATCACGATCATTAGGTTTGCTAAATATTAAGGTTTAAATGCATCCTTGCATGTTACATTCACCATTACAGGAAAACCTAGTGCATTAAGGGCATGCAAAAGGTTTTTTTCTAACCATTTTGATACTTATGAAAAACATCTGTTTGTCACATTTTATTGCATTCATCAATGTCAAATGGAAAATTATAACTTATATTTTTTCCACACATTTTCATAAACCTTCAAAATTATATTCTAGGAAACAGCATGACATGCTTGACTATGTTCATGAAACCTCGATGGTTGGGCGCATCATTACTACCCCAAGGCCTTATCCTAAGATTTGAAACCCTACCTCGAAGATATTATTTAGGGGATGTTTCTTTTCCAATAAGGATGAATGGAAACACAACCCATCCTAACCCCAAACCCAACCAGAGTTAGAAGGTGGTGGTTACTTTGTTGACCCAACTCCCAAGGTACAATTGTGGGAATGGGAGCTATTTTTTTTTACTTTTTTCCAGGTTTTCTATAATTTCAAATAAATGCAATCATTATATTCATCTTTTTGATATGGTTCCAATGATATAAAATTTTCCTCAATATGACTTATAGGTCAAAAGTTATGGCCCTTCAAAGAGTGACCATTTACACCTTTCCATGTTAGCATGACACCTAAGTGGCACCTGATGCGTCGACATGACACTTGATGCACCCATGTTGGGAACCCACATGGTACCATATGTACCCATGTATTTTCCCACATGGCAATCACAAATCCCAAGGAAGTTTATGGTTGGCATCCTTTCGCGTGTGGTTGCTTATCAATAGGAAGCCCAACCCCCAACCTCTAACCTAGGTTGGGGTTGACCTAAATCCAATTGGTATTATAATGCAGAGGGTCAGACAAGTTTTTCCCCCTGCATTCACCCCAACTCACTAATCCCCATGACCACTCGACCTGTGGATGTGAAGAACCAAGTGGGCCTATTGTAGGTCGGGCCTTCTAGGTTGACCTCCCGACCTCTCACCTGCAAAACAAAAAAAATGCAATTTGTTTGCAATTTTTAACACTTTAACAGTGCTAGAAATTTTCTAATTATTACAAATTTTCAAGCACTACCTCCAACACTTAATGGCTAATAGATACATAAGTAATTTAAGGCTAAACTTAAGATATACTCAATCATGTGCATGATATCAATTTAACAACATTTCTAAGTGCATTAACTCCCAAAACGCATAGAGTTGTAACAAATCAATAACAAAGAACACAAATGCTCTTCACGGTTCATGCATGATAGATGCAACCATGGGGTATGGAATTCAATACCTCCTTCCCTTCAATGAATAATATACCCAATTGCATACAATAAATCTATGAAGACTATTCAACAAACTAAGCATGCATTCAACACAAAATTTCAAATATTTCCACATTATTTATTAACATTGTTAAGCACTCATTTATTCCAATGTAGCTCACATTTTCATAATAAATAATCCCTACAACCAATATGTTAGTGTAAACCATGCATTATATACATCCATATTTTCACATCTTCATGTAGCTTGAAATTTACATAGTAACTATGCACAGTCCTATAATTTAAACAAAACCATACCACTGAGATAAGGAATATTACATGTTAGTCACTACAAGAACTAAGTTAGTTTGGACACATGTTGTTGCAACACCTTTTACACAGTGATAACAACTCATTGGTCATGGCATAATATAAAGAAATCATGAACTATGCCATCAATAAACACCATTTTCAAACCAGCAGTGGAAATCGGCATATATGTATATAGATTATTGGCTTCTTGGGAACATAATATATACTTATCTTAAAACTAATGGTAATTTAAGTCTAGGAATATGACTCTCCACCTAATTATAGATAAATATAGCCAAGACTTACTTGTAATTGTCACCACCAAGCCAAATTTCAGAAGTTGAGGGATCTTTTGCTTCAGGGATTACAAACATCCATCAGATAAAAAAGGGACTCCAAAAATTCAACCACCTCCACCCAACAGCTGAATTGAAACCATTAAAACACATAGGGATTCTAGAGACTAACAATCTCCAACCTTCAAAACATAACATTGTGGTTTCACTCAAGGTAGGGATTCCAAAACCCACAGTAAAATAAAAATACATCAAAAATATTCCATTGGTCCCCTAGGAATTTTCTAGAATAAATTCCTCCACCTCATCCCTTTTGGATTTCCTGAGAAGCACCATCTCCAACCTCCAAGCCATTGGGGACTCGAAAGGCAATCAATTCCTCACTTGGTGATCTCTTCCACCTCCTTAACTAATGAAAACTTCATTTCTTTTTGTTGTTCTTCCTTTCTTGGTAATTTGAATTTCTTTATCTTTGTTGGTGTCCCCTTTGTTCTCTCTTTTTCTAGCTCGAAACATTTAACCTAGAAATCCCCTCTAATGTTGTTCAAATGCCTTTTATTATTTTTCTTGTGTCTCTCCATGTTCCTCATGGAAAATTCTTGTGTGTCTCTTCATATTCCTCATTGAATTTTCTAAATATTGATATATTTCTAGTAATTAATCACCCTAACCCTCTGAAATTTGTGTCCCATTACTCATCCCATTTTATTTTTGTTAAAACGTTTACATTTCATGCATAAATGTAACTACTTTGGGGTTGTCACAAACCCCTCCCCATTGGGGGAACATCGTCCTTGGTTTTCTTACTACATATGCAACACCAAAAGCATGCTTAAAACAAAAAAATATGGTTTGTGAAGCTTCATACACACAAATTTCTATAATATTTACAATATTCTATGCATTTTCTTCAACCAACAACCACAAGATATGATAAACATTAAGTTATAGTTCAAACATATTCTAGTGGCCCTATTTGCAATCTTTGGAAGCTTGGATGTGTCTATCCCAACTTAGATTGTTGTTTTCCTTGGAGTGTTCCCTACCTCCCATGTCCAACATTTTAATCCTTACTCTCCTTGTTTCTTCAATGAACAATTCTCAACTCATTGTTTCCTAGGCACACCCATAATTTTCTTTTCATTGCCAACTAACTATACTAATTACCAAAAACAAATTAATTTCCAGGCCTTCCCTTCTTTGCTTCCTAGTCCCTCGGGAAATTCAAACATCCTTTTCCTTGCAGTCACTCACCTTCCAAGTTCAAGCATCCCCTTCTCTACTTCCTAGTTCTAAGTGTTATCCATTCCTTGGCAAGGTTTCTTCACATCGAAAATTCCCAAAACCAAGGCATGTCCCTACCTAAAAACCATCATAACAGTCATAGCATGCATATGGAAAGCAATGGACACTATTGGGTACCAACTTCCCATAATGGCCCTATTCCTGAACTACTTTACGAACATATTTTTGCATGCTCTAATTTCCTTTTACTATTATTCCTAATGCTCTTGCATCCAACTCCAACCACCCATACAAAGAAATTTTTGAACTTTCCTACATCAAATCACATAGATTTTCCATTAAAATGACCATAAGAGATTATAATAAACTTAAAGCATACCTCATTAGTAGCTCATCAATGAGGTCACATTTACAATTCCATTTGGTTCCTACCACAAGTAAAATTAGCTCCTCGATCAAATCATCATGTACAAGAATATCACACTTAGTTAGCTCAAAACCCAATCATCATAAATCAAATCATGTTCATAATATAGAAATTAAAAAAAAAAAACTAAATGAAATATTGATAGTCATCTTAATTTGTTCTTTTCTTCTGCCTTTATACACACTAGACTAGTTTTCCAACCATTATCATCTAGCTTCCTTTGCTCTTTTCATACATACACTAGATCAATTTACCGAACAAGCACCTAGATCCTTCTCTTAACTTCCATACACAGGATCAGTTTCCTAAGGCAATGAGTGAATCTAGAGGCGCACCTCTATTCTTACCTAAATTGACCTCGTGCTGAATGGAGGTAATTCTAGGGTAACCACAAACCAAGCTTAACCTGGCAGCTAGCCCTACCAGGCCGGGAGAGGGCTCTCTCCTTATGAATCTCAGTCAATATGACTGAACCAGGAACAACATTTTATGCTAGGTATAGTAGCTCAAGGTTTTTGATTGAAAATGTTGGTGCTTTTTCCATATCAGGAGGACCTGGGCAATTTGGCTCTGGGAAGCTAAGTCAAAATTGCAGGGGATTCTATGGGGCAAGGTAGGTATTATCTTCAGCACCTTAAGCTAGATGGGGTGAAATGATAGACTGGTGAGGAGATAAGAAGGGCATGATCAAGTCATGAATCCTTCCTAAACAATAGAAAAAACATGAAATACTGATGTTTTCCCAAGGCAGAGCATTAAAACCTAATGTATTCCACCTATCTAACTTGAAAACAGCCAATTAGAAGAAATTATATGAAAGAAGCATACATAAACAACATGAGAACATAATAATAGAAGAAGAAACACATGTTAAAGGCCATACCACAAGGATCCCATAAAAATAGTTGCAACTTTATTAGTTTCCTGCCAAAACTGCTACAAAATGATATGTGTTAAGTACATAAGCATCCAGTTGAATCCAACCCTTTCCAATGACAATGAAAATACATGATATAGGCTTTCAAACCACATATCCTAACCATCAGGGATCGAAATCATGAGAAGAGGAGTTGTTTCAACCATTTCTAAACAAGGACTAGGAATCTAGGTAGTCAAACAACTTGCATCTAAAAGAGGGGAAACTGATTCATTACCCTCAAAACCACTTTTATCTAATGAATCTAAGATCTACTAGTGTTTGACTATTACATTTACAAACCATGGCATTAATTACATCAACAAATTGACCTCCATGAGAGAGAAAACAAGAAAATGGTCGAAATTTAACAAAACAACCATCCTGAGTAAAAATGCCCTATGTGCAGCACCACTGGTCCTACGTGTAGTGCCACTTTGAATCCACATTTTGATGCCTTCCCATCATCAAAATTGAGCCTCAGATAGGTCATTAGAAAGGTATTCAAGTCTAGTTTCTGAAACGACTAGAATTTCTGGATTTGGAGCTAATTTCCCCCTAAAATGTTGATTCTTCCAAGGCTACTTCTGTGTGTCCAAAAACTAGTAGAAAGGTCAAATTTTGAGTGTTTTTGGACCTTCTGGCGGACTAAATCTGCTCCAAAAATTTTGAAAATTGCTAGCGTGCATTTTTTTTATGCCCTGAATCCAAAAATGCAACCCATTTGTATATTGGATGCCTGTAGAAAAAGCGTGGTGCTACACTTCTGGGCAGATTTTCTGTGTTTTGAATTTCCAAATTTCCAAAATGACAAAATCTTTTCCAAAACTGCCCAAAATTGGTATGAGGCACCACCATCAACTACTTTGGTTAGCCAAGGAGGCTTCAACCAAAATTTTCAATCTATCCTCATTCTTTTTGCCTTCTAAATCCCTCCTTAACCTAGCTTTCAACTTTCTGATCCTCAAGTTACAAATTTTGTTGTGGGTCATGTAATGATATGCCATGTATCTAAGAAATTTATTGTCCCTGTTGGCCTTCTCAATGAGCCCTTCCATACACAAGATCAGTTGCCTAAGGCAATGAGGGAATCTAGAGGCGCACCTCTGTTATTACCTAAATTGACCTTGGGCTGAATGAAGGTAATTCTAGGGTAACCACAAACCAAGCTTAACCTCGTAGCTAGCCCTACCAAGCCGGGAGAGGGCTCTCTCCTTATGAATCTCAGTCAAGATGACTGAACCAGGAACAATATTTTATGCTAGGTATAGTAGCTCAAGGTTTTTGATTGAAAATTTTGGTGCTTTTTCCAGATCAAGAGGACCTGGGCAATTTGGCTCTAGGAAGCTAAGTCAAAATTGCAGGGGATTCTATGGGGCAAGGTAGGTATTATCTTCAGCACCTTAAGCTAGATGGGTGAAATTCTAGACTGGTGAGGAGATAAGAAGGGCATGATCAAGTCATGAATCCTTCCTAAACAATAGAAAAAACATGAAATAATGATGTTTTCCCAAGGCAGAGCATTAAAACCTAATGTATTCCGCCTATCTAACTTGAAAACAGCCAATTAGAAGAAATTATATGAAAGAAGCATACATAAACAACATGAGAACATAATAACAAAAGAAGAAACACATGCTAAAGGCCATACCATAGGGATCCCATAAAAATAGCTGCAACTTTATTAGTTCCCTGCCAAAACTGCCACAAAATGATATGTGTTCAGTACATAAGCATCCAGTTGAATCCAACCTTTTCCAATGACAATGAAAATACATGATATAGACTTTCAAAACACTCATCCTAACCATCAGGGATCAAAATCATGAGAAGAGGAGTTGTTTCAACCATTTCTAAACAAGGACCAGGAATCTAGGTAGTCAAACAACTTGCATCTAAAAGAGGGGAAACTGATTCATTACCCTCAAAACCACTTTTGTCTAATGAATCTAAGATCTACAGTGTTTGACTATTACATTTACAAACCATGGCATTAATTACATCAACAAATTCACCTCCATGAGAGAGGAAACAAGAAAATGGTCAAAATTTAACAAAACAACCATCCTGAGTAAAAATGCCCTACGTGCAGCACCACTGGTCCTACGTGTAGTGCCACTTTGCGTCCACTTTTTGATGCCTTCCCATCATCAAAATTGAGCATCAAATAGCTCATTGGAAAGGTATTCAAGTCTAGTTTCTGAAACGACTGGAATTTCTGGATTTAGAGCTAATTTGCCCCCTAAAAGGCTGATTCTCCCAAGGCTACTTCTGTGTGTCCAAAAACTAGCAGAAAGGTCACATTTTGAGTGTTTTTTGACCTTCTGGTGGACTAAATCTGCTCCAGAAATTTTGAAAATTGCTAGGGTGCATTTCCTTGATGCCCTGAATCCAAAAATGCAACCCATTTGTACATTGGGTTCCTGTAGAAAAAGCGTGGCGCTACACTTTTGGGCAAATTTTCTGTGTTTTGAATTTCCAAAATTCCAAAATGACAAAATATTTTCCAAAACTGCCCAAAATTGGTATGAGGCACCACCATCAACTGCTTTGGTTAGCCAAGGAGGCTTCAACCAACATTTTCAATCTATCCTCATTATTTTTGCCTTCGAAATCCCTCCTTAACCTAGCTTTCAACTTTCTGATCCTCAAGTTACAAATTTTGTTGTGGGTCATGTAATGATATGCCATGTATCTAAGAATTTTATTGTCCCTATTGGCCTTCTCAATGAACCCTTCTAGATGTATGTTGACTCTCTCAAGCCAAGTCTCCCTATCATTTTCAATATCCTGCTCAATAGGAGTCAATGTGACATGAGCCTGTTTGGCAATTTGCCTATTTGCTTTGATCACTTCTAGCTCCATGAGGACTTGTTTGTCACTCAACTGTTTTTTTTTGTTCTAAGTATGTGATGACATACTTGGCTTTCTCTAGGTTGACCACCAAATCTTTTATTTGGCCTTCCCTTTCCTATATGATGATGTCTTTGATGGTTTCTGGATCTTGAGCCTCTAAATCAATAACCTTAGTGTCATGCTACTCGAGCTCATCATGTTGTTCCAACTCAAACTCCCTTTCTTTCTCAGCATCCATGTCATCCTCCTGTACCACTTCCTTCCCTTCCACACCCTATGGAGATAACATTTGCCTATGAACTAATGATGAAGGCAAGGTCCCTTCCACCTCTTGTGGAGCAAAAATTTGCCTAACAACTACAAATAATCTCCTTGTACCTTTAAGATATGTCAAGAATATTGGCACCTCAACAATTTTTGTCTCTTTGTGTTCCTCTCTTGTTTCCACATGAGTAGAAGGCCCACCTATTTCCTGCACCATGGATGGAGGAATTTTGGGTTCCTTGAACATGTCATGAGTAATGAAAGTCTCCCGAGGGATATTTAGAAGATTGAGATGGTGAAGAACAATAATCTTGATTGAGTAATGATATATGTTGTTCATCTGCTGAGGGTATGGCTTCTTCTGCACAATGTAAGCCATCTTATCAATGTTTCTAAACAAAAGGTAGGGGAGGTTCAACATCCACACCCTTGTAAAATGCATGAGGAGCCTAATATGGTAAGTGTACAACCTGGAAAACCTGTCCTCACAACTGAAATATTTGATGATAATCCTCATCAAGGGGACATACTTGTTCTCCAAAAATTTGAAGGGGAAAAGTCTCTTCACCTGACTTCTGTATTGAGGCTTAATGTAAGGCTCATAATAATGCTCTTCATGGTCCTGAGCCTTATACCATTTCTCACCAACATCAGGAATTCTAGTGGCCTCTGAAATTATAGATGGTAACACTGTGAAAGTCATCCTAACAAGAGTCACTTCATTTTTATGTAGGTTGGCTACAAAGAGTCTAGCCAATTCATGATGAAACTAAACTCTCTCCACTAATTCATAGAACTCATAACATCCAAAGTGTCTGAAACATGAAACTACTAATGGATAGTCCTGTAGTTCTACTAAATTGGTTGGCTCTTCTCTGGTAATTTTACCTCCCTTATGAGGCTTTCTCTATTGCCTTCTCCTATCAACTAAACTATCACTTGTTGTATCCTCCCCATCATAATCAGAGTCACCTCTATTCATGTTTAACCAATTTTCTTAGTTTGCACAATTTTAGACAATAAAAGGGAATGAATGGGATACTCTAAGGTTTGTAGGGATGAGATTAAGTGAGCTTAGGTAGTTATGGACAAACCATGAGAGTGAGGGGAGGGTTTAGGGAATGAGTGATAGATGGTGAAATGTAGATGAGGGTGAAGTGAATGATGGGTAAGTGGTTTAGTCATGAAGCTAGGCAATGCAAGAAACAAAATGATTGTTAGAAAATTATATATTACATAGCAATGGAACACATAAAATATTGCAGAAATATAAACACAGAAAATGCATAAAACAAGAGAGACATAGATATATGTGGTTCACCTAGTTTGGGCTACGTCCATTGAGAACTAGCTAGTCCTTCTTTTATTATATTATCCAACAAACTAAAGAGATACAACCTACAATAGATCCACTGTAACTCCCTCTTCTCTCTTAATCTCCTCTCTCTTCCTCACTCAGAATACAAATCTACATAGATGCAATACAATTCCCTCATATATAGTGAGGGATTGCCTTGTAGGGCAAAAAACCCTAAATTAAACATAACTTATACCGTTTGATGATTCGCCTAATGACCAGCCCATATTGACTAGAAATTACTAGACTTTTACCAAGCAATTTTTCATCTATTTTTAGCTTCGGGGGTGCTGCCCCCGAACCCCTGCCAGGAGACCGATGGCCCCTAGACCCCCATGTGGGGGACAAGTCCCTCCCATGGAGTGGTGTGAAGTTTGCCTTTAAGGTTCACCACATGATGTAGATATACAATTCCTAAATATGTAATCTAAGATGATAAACAACCATTTACTTTCTTTTAGCAATGAAAATCCTAGCTACTAAGGAAAGAGAAGTAAAATTATTTCAACATAGAGTAGAGAGCACACACTAAGATGCATTGTCCTAAATCAATTTTTGCATGTAGTCTAAATGCAAATGCACATGCATGTATTTGTTTCTCAGTTTCCTTAATGTGAGAATGAAAAAAAGAAAACGAAGTACAAATCTGAACTATCTTTCCTCAAAGCGACACTTTAGCAATTTCTTTTCAAAACTGAAAGGAAGATTTAGACGACACTTTCAATTTCAACTTGAAAACTGCTTTCAACACTTGAAAGAATTGACGATTCAAATCAAATACAATGGCAAAATTTTAATCAACTATCTAAAAGAGGAATACTTTACGACACTCTTTTCTTTGACTAAAAACGACACTTGCAACACTTTCAAATCAAAAGACGACAGTTCAATTAAGCTATTGTTTGCAAAGGAGAACTGTAAATGATGAAAAAGACATAAAAAATATTCACAATTATTTATCAATGGAAGCTGAATAATGCAAAGGAAGAGAGTTTCAACAATGATATACTGATCATAGACAACAGAACTACTGAATAAAGCTGAAGACAATGAAGAAAAAACCAAAATGTGAAGGCAGAAATAGTCTCACTCAATCATCGCACCTGTAACATAGGGAAATAGGGATGCATCTCACCTACAACACACGAGAGTTGCGATGCATCCAGGTTGCCAACGGGAGACAGTGTGATGGTCCAAGGATGAGACCGAGCTTGGTTTTTGCTCACAATTTGCAGCTAAGTTCAGGGGTTTAGGCTAAGCTTATGATAGGCAGTAAACACAAAGTATAGGGACTGATCTAATGAGGTTATTTGAGCTACCACCAAGGCACTTAGAATGTTCGCAAGTCAGATGTTCAGTCCATAAACTAACCCAGAGATTGACTGAAGCAGCATTGATCTACTTTGCAGTTGCATAGCAAAATTAGTTCGAAGGCTAGCTGGCTTAAATTCAGGCTCCATCTGTAGTTTATAAAGCAAACAATAGTGACTAACAATCAAACTATTCGTTCCCCAGTGTGGTCGCCATTTTGTTATTGGGAAAACTAGTGTCCATTTAGAGCTGCTAGTCCCACTACGACAGGTAGCTATCTTAGAAACAAACAAACTAAACTTAATTGTGTCTTCCTTTATGAGAGATAGATGAGAGAGAAGCAGAGAGTACCAACCTCAGTCTTTCACTTGGCCCCTTCTTGTTTCCTCCCTCCTTTGATAGAGCTTCGCCAATCTTTCCTCACTTGTCCTGCTTCAAAGAACACCTGTAGAGTCAAAGCAGCATAATACCATCAAAGCATAGAGATCTATAACCATAAACAATATAGGATCAGATGTATATTAACCATACAAATGCATATATCAATACAAGATTCAGAAATATACAAGAATAAGGAGGAAAACTCAAATAGCTTTATTGATAGAAGTAGTAAAAGAAAGGATTACAACCCAGTGGTCTGACCCAATGCCATCCTCCCAGCATGAAAGCCCTATTCACCTCATGAAAAGCTATATCACCCAACACTACAATATTTCACAGAGAAACCAACAGCACTTCCTTACAAAATACAAAATTTCAGTCTTTGGATCTCTAGGATGAGGGATCCATATATAGATATTTGTAGGGGGGTGAGTCAACTTCTGGGATTTTGATTAGTGTCATTTCTCTGATAGTTCTTGGTTTTGCTTGGAGATTTCATGATCTCTTACTCATCCCTGGGAAAATTCAGAGAGGCAAGTGTCAAGTGAGCAGTTTCTAGAAGATTCTATGGGTTTTCACCTAGAAAATTGCCTCTGCCATTTGTCTTCTCTCACTCATCGCACCCTACAAAAGGGCTTTTCAGTATGCATTTCACCCACCGTGTGCGATAGGTGAGATGCATTGCACCCTGACCATGGAGTAGGTGAGATGGTCCAGTTTTGACCAGTTCTGAGTAGTTTTTTAGGGAGAACTTCTAGGAAGTGATGTAATCAGCTAACCTTGTTCCTTTAGTGTATGAAACAACACTTTTAGGGGCTTAGAAGGCCTTGGTTTATAGACATATTTGATTGGGGTTGTAGTGCCCAAATATGTCTATAACACCTTCTAGCTATGCGTTGTCTGGGGATTCCCTACACTGTCGCTCTCTCTGTCGCTCCATCTGCATCTGTCTCTACCCAATCATTCAGCTCTTGCTACTCCACATCAGGGCTCTTGTAGCAAGGTCTCATCCAAGAGATTGGGTACCTCAAGGATCCTGCCCCTCCTCCTTGGGACGTTCACTCTATATCACCCCACCTCCTCCCTGGAGGTATGGATGCATGTGATCCCTCTGCCCACTTGGCTCGAAGTTTCCCCCTACTGGAGGTCTTTGTATGAGTGGATGTCTCTACTCGATATCCTCTCAGCTTCCCCTATTGTGGCTACTCCACAACCTCCTGAAGTTGTTGCATCAATCATGGCTCCTCCACAATTGTCTAAAACTTCTTTTGGAACTACATGTTGAGAGGTAATATACTCTCCCTCTCAACCACCAAGTATCTAAACCTTGCCTTGCTCCTCAAGGCTTTGCATGCATCTTGTACCTCAAGTGCATATAGGTTCTTGGCTAGCACACCAATCAATTTCCACTTTCCTGCCGTCACGAAATTTTCTAGAAAAAGAGTTGATTTTAAATCAGCAATATCTCCCTCAACCGAACTCCAATTCAGCCGATTTTTTTTTATTATTATTTTGGGTATTTTTCCGCAAGGAATCCAAATCTACTATTTATTTCTAAAAATTTTGTATAGAAATTTTCAGATTTTCTCTGCAAACTCTCGGACCAAATCTCAAAGCTCTGAAAACTCCTCTTAGTATATTATTCTTCCTTGATCACCTGTGCTCTGATACCATGTAGAAATTTCTCCTATAGAATAAACCGATATATGCAATGTCTAAAGCCTAATACTTGTTCTACTTCTACAAAACATTAAGCAGAAGCATAATCGAATTCATGAGCAACATCAAGTAGAAACATGCATAACCGATCAAGAGAAATCAATCACACATAACACAGAATATATCAATGGGGAAAGCACAAGCATAAAACCCCAACATTGTATTATCAATCAAGTGGAAATCCTCTTCAACATACAAAAAGAATCAGCTCAATAGCTATCATGCTCTCTCTATAATCAGAAGATCCTGATGATCTTCAATCAAAAGATGAAAATCATGGACTACCTAGGCCTCAATATATAGGCCACAAGTCCTCCAATCTCGTATAATAGATCCTTCTCCATGAAAGGAATACTTACTAGAAATATCCAAGCATCTAATAGTACACTGTCCCACATCTGATCTCAACTGGGTCTCTGACAGAACTGACATGCAACAATTATCCATGAGTGAATCCTCAGCTATCTAAAATAATAGTTGTCACATGCATGCAAGCATTAACAAACTATATTTCATTAATTTAACAACTTGTTAGATTAATCTAACTGGACTTGACTAAGTAAAACTAAGTTAACTGATCCTCTCATTATAGAACTCATACTTATTCCCTCAATCAGTGGAGTAATTTAAGGATAAATTCCTCAATTAGTGGAGAAATAATTGCATGTTCTCACAAAGACTTCAAGTTTATTTTCCTTAACTAATTAACTCAACTGAATTAATTAATTAATATTTCCAACTGCTGTTAAGACCAAAATTCATTTTACTTCCTATAGATAGACTAGGGACTGTTATAAATAGGAAGGGACCTAGAAATGCTATTTTTAGAACTTTCTATTTTTAACAGTTTCACCTCTCACCCAATGTGGCCAATGACCTCACTGGCCAAACTGCTATTTTTATCAGGTATATTTTTAGCAAATTCTAAATTTAACATTTCTTGTTGCACATTTTTCAACACTTGAAAAAAAAATCTCTTTCAAGTATAAGAATACGTCCAATGGAGCCATATGCATAATAAGATGATAGATAAACTCATGTATAGGCTTGAAATGCATGCTTTGAAATGTACCTGAATAGTAGAGACTAACTACTTTAACTTTGATGATATCAAACACTATTGAAGAAGAGAGTGATGCTCCATCGCGTTTATTTCCTGGAACCAAAACTCGGTATAGCTTTGATTCCCTTGCTTTGCTTGTTTATTTAGAACATCTTGTATGTCTTCTTCTTCCATGAAATTAAAATATTCTTCTTTTTATTGATTAATTTCTTGAACACATGGAGGATCTGATGGTAAACATGATAGACCTTTCTTAATCCTTGATTATGTTGTTTTCTCTCCATCAAGTGCATCCCATGTTTCTTTGGTCTCCTCATTTGAATCTTATTTTTTTAATGTTGTCCTTTAATGGCATCAAGAAAATATATTTTTTGCAATACATTTCCTGATCCAAGGTGAATACCATTTAAATCAAGAGGATTTGTTTGGAATTATTGTACCTCAACATTGTAAGTGGGTTGAGTTACTATATTGTCTGGGCTCGGAAATGGTTGTATAAGTAGTTGAGCAGGAGTTGATATTTGAGATGGATGTTGTCGGTGTTGTGGTTGGGGTTTTGTTTGTGGTGGAGGTGGATGGTAGGGATAACATGGATTTGGGTATGGAGGATATTGAGGATATTGTGGATTTATCCCATAAGTTCCTTCCCAACCTTGTTGCCATGATTCGTTATGGGGTTGAGATGGCCAAGGTTTCCAAGGAAAGAGTTTTTCTAATTACTTTGAGATGGATGTGCATAAGATTGAAATTTTGAAATAGTTTTTTGCATCATATTAGGTTTGACTATGTTGCCATGGTCTTCTTGGAGCTACATAACATAACTCTTTGTTGATTGACTTGCTCCATTTTCCTCTTGGTAAACTTCCTTCAACCTTGGTAATGATGGAAAATATTTAATAGCACATGATTCTGCATGGAACACACAAATATCAACATCTTCTTTTTTCTCATCTTGCATTATTAACATTTCAACTTGTTTGCTTATATTTCTAATAATTTATGTTTTAAAATTATCAAATGAATTTCCAAGTTCAACTTGAATTACTAATCTTGATGTTGATTTACTTACTCTTGCGCTTCCGCTTGATATGCGTTTGCATGTTTCACAAATTTCTTCAAATGATAATTTGTATACATCACCTCTACTCATGAGATAAAGGAGATAAATCCACTCATCCCTAATTGTTCTAAGTAAGAGGGCTTTTAATGTTTCATATCCTAAATGAAGTAGTTTTTCCCTCTTAACATTATACAGAAATTTGTCTATTAGATCCTCAAGGCTCTCATCTTCTTTTTGAGTCATTCTAAATATTTCTTCTTTAAGATCATGATCTTTATAATTTTCTAGAGATATATTTTGCATATCATTTCATGATCTTATTGAATTATTCCTTCAATTTTTCCAGAAGCAATCTCATTTTTTAAGTGTTTAATAAGTGACCATAAGATCTACAAAGGATTTCAAATTCAAAGAGAAAGGTTTCTGGACTTTTGACCTCATACCATGGAAGTTTGGAAGGAAGGATGGAGGGATGTTATTCATATGAACACTACTATTAGTATCTTGAATGGGAAATCCAAGAGGATCTTCTTCATTGTCATAATCTCCATCTGTTTATTCTACCTTATTTTCCACCTCTTCTTCTTCTACCTGCAAAATTGGATGGTGATGTGGTTCTTACTTTGCCACATGATCAAATGAGGGGGGCGAGAGGGTTGGTGTTGGAGAAGTATTTTTTTATTTTTATAAAATAACGTGAATGAGAATGTTAATGCAATGCAATTTATATTCCTGAAATGAAAGATGCCTAATGCAATTTTTTGTGTTTTTTCATAAAGTAAAAGAAATGAATCAAATAGGGATGAAAACAATGTATACTTTGACACCTCCCCAGCAAAATCTCCAAAACTTGATGAGCCCCACTATTGCAATAAGAATGATGCAACTCCCAAGGTTACCAACTTAAATTATCAACCCGAGGTTTGTACAAACTTAAGAGGTGTCAACACTATATGTGCAACATGCAATGTGTCCTTCTTTTGTTGATCTAATACAATGAAGTGAATTCGATGAAATCCAAGCCTAAACTAATTGCAGAAATGGAAAGGAACCCTAATCACTTTTACAAAGAGGAAATCCTAATTACTTTTGCAAAAAGGAAAATCTATTCTACTTTAAATGAATGTAAATGTTAATCCTATTTGCAGAAATGTAAACATTAACCTATTTGCATAGCATGAATGTCACATCAAAAGGAATCCTACTTTATGCAATAGAAATAACAATTTTGGAAATGGTAACCCTAGGTTAAGATGTATGAAACAAAAACTAATCATGAAATCATTCTTCAATCACTACACTCAAGATAGATTTTGTCAACAGAGTTCATAAGGTACTTCATGAAAATCATCATTATGTTCTTCAAGTCATGATTTTTTCCAATAACCATAACTGTAGAGGTGAATTGCAATGGAGAAGAGGCAAGGCTTAAGAGGTATTTTGTTCTTACTCAATCATGGTTCAAATTCTAGATGTCATTATTCAAGCCTAAGGATTAAAACCAAGATTTTGGAGCAAATATGGTCAAGTTTACACATGCTACAAGAGTGCTATAGGAGACGTTGGAAAGGAAGAGGAGCTTAAACAAAAATTCACACTCAAAATGCACGAGTTGTGGCTCTTATATTGATCACACAAACTTTTCTAATTACAATGAACCTAGTGAACAATATTTAAACCTTTTTGACTAGTGAATCACCTAAAATAACTTGACATGAAACCACACACTAAATTCATCTGTCACTTAACTTGACTTGACTCAACACTTAGTTAACTGACTCTCTAATTTTATCCAACTCTAGTATGCAGGAGTAATTACAATTTCTAACACTCCCCCTTCATTACGACCATATGACTCAACTATGATTGTTAGGCTTATAATAGAAATTGACTCAAATATCACTCAAACATGTGTGTTGGTCTATGTCTCATCTAAGCTTACAATGACTTAAAACATTTACAATTTTGCATTTTCTTTTTCTCTTCTTCCAAATTCTATATCCTCGAAATTGCTTCATTCTATGTTGAAATTTCTTGTTGTAGGCTTTATTCACTTGTTGTTGTTACAATTTTTCTTTGCTTGTCTTGAGCTTGTTCTAAAAAAAAAGTGGATCGTGTCTTCTACACCTTCCTCTTCAAATATTCATTCAACCATTGACTGTTTCCACAAATTTACATCTTCAAATTGTCTTATTTTCTCTTCTTCTTGTGCTTCATATTCCTTAATTTATTTCTACCATATTTATCGATAGCTTAATCTTATCTCTTCTTGACTCCATTGCTAAAAAATGGTTTTAATGTATTCATATTGTCTTAAGAAACATCCATATCATTCTTTTCACTTTTATCATCAGGTATTGCTGCTTTTTTTCCTGTAGTATGCACACTCAAGATCAGTATTCACCATTTCATTCAATTCTTTTATTTCAGTTTCTACTTTAAGACTTGATTCAATTTGTTCTATTGGTTTCTGAACCCATTCTTCAATGAGCTTCCAATATGCATAAAATTTATTAACAACCTTGTTTTCAAGTTTTTCGACTATGCTATTTTGAACACCTGCATATTCCAAAACAATATTAAAAACATTTTTATTATGCTCTTTAATGAGAGCTTCCTGCTCTACCTCTTCCTTCTCTGCCTTCTTTTCAACTTCACTAAAACAATCTTCCACTATTATGTGGTCAGTGGATATCCTCATCAAAAACTTGTCAATCACTTTATCTTGTTCTTAATCATCAATTGCTGCTAGATGAAAGACTTCTTCATGAGAAGTTCCAACTACTTCATATCTTGTTGCTACAATGGCAGCTTCAACCTTCAATTCTTCATTGAACATGGTACTTACCATATTGTCACAATCAATCTCTATTTCAAAAAATAAATTGCACATAACATCAACTTAATTTTCATCCGCACTATGGTGGGATATCGAGCATGCATGTGCTCATTGTCATTTTCATTGATAATTTTAACTTCACCAAATCCATTAGCTACAACTAGATTCACCATTTCACATCTCACTTTGCATTCATCATCCACATGTGTCTCATCATAGTGGGATTCACCATCATTTGCATCATCCACGTTACAGTGGAGTCCTTGAGCATTTATATGTTCTTTCTCTGCTTCACACAAAGAGGCTTCTACTTCTCTATTTGCAATATTTGTTTCATCATCTTCATCCATATGCATTCTTGCATAATGGGTTTCAATTTTATACTTTTCTCAATCATCATTCACTTTAGAGTGGGATTCTCCAAGATATGTTGTCCACTTAGAGTCTTTCTTATCTACTCTCATATCTATGGTTGAATTATCTACTTGTGACATAACCTGTTGCGGCATGTCACTCTCCCTTGCACCAAATTCTTCTTCCAAGAACATCCATGCTTCCTTAGAATATGCAACTTTTTCTACCTTGCCCATAATTTTCTCATCCATTGGTTGATGAATGAAACTCAAAGCTAGGGCATCAGTAAAAATAAAAGGTGGTAGAAAATTCATGCTACAAAAATCAACCTTGATTTCTTATTTGTCTTCTACTAGACTTATATGTTCCTTGACTGCGGTCTGAACCTCTCTAAACACAACAACAATTTCTGCCTCTTATTTTCGATTTATTTTCTTAATCTGCTTTAGTCGTTCTTTATGAGCCATGAATATTGTATTTCTTCTGTCTTATAGCTTCTTTCCTGATTACATGAGGCTATCTTTCATATCGCTCCCAACAAATTATATGATTTTCAATATGCGCCCCCATAAGGCACAATCTTCACCCAAAATTGTCATGTTTAACAAAACACCAAAAATTTGCAGATGAAAAAACCTTTGCAAAATCCTAAACTCTCTTCTCAATAAAATAAAACCCTCTTTTATTTTATGGAAAAGCCAACTTCATAAAAATCTAAAAAATATATTTGAAACCACTTTTTACTCAACCTTTAAAGCACCCTTCATAATCTTTTCATAAGTCCTTTTATTTTCAAAAAAAACTTTCAATAAACCTTAATAAGCCCTTTTATCAAATCGTTTATGGCTCCTTACAATAAAAAGACTTTTAATAACAAAAAATTTCAATAAAAAACCCATGTGACTCCTTGACTTTGGATTATGCAAATGAATTTTGACTCAACAAGGACCACGTGACCTTAAAAAAGTATGACCACCAATAAAAACAGAGACTTTAGTACTTTCTCATAGAGTTGTTTACCTGTTGAGTTTGGATTTTGATGTATGGTTAGGCTAACATGCCTCTTCGACTCTTTTTTATTTCAATTGGATTCAAAGCAGTGGAAACCATTGTCAGTGGAAGTGGATGTGGAGGCAGAGGAAGTGAGGAAAATATTGCTTCAATAAAAAATATTTTAACGTTCGAAATGATGCATTTTGGCTGTGACCTTCACTCTATTGAAAAATAAAAGTGTATCAGTCAGTAGAGGATTTTTTTCTTTATTCTCGACCTTTTCTTTCTGGTCATACATAATCACTTGGAAATGATGGCTCTGCAAGTTGCGGTTGCAGGTTTTTTAGATTTACTAGCTCTGACATCAATTCCAATACCAATTTTTTGGAAAGGCATAGGATCTTAAACTAAAATTCATACACAAAACACACGAGTTGTGATTCTTCTATTGATCACACAAACTTTTTTAATTACAATGAACCCGATGAAGAGCATTTAAACCTTTTGGAATAGCAACTCGCCTAAAATAACTTGGCATGAAAGCACACACTAAACTCGTCTATTAATAAACTAGAGTTGACTCAACGCTCACTTAAGTGACTTTCTAATTCTAGGCACCTCTGGCATGCAGTAGTAATTACAATTTCTAACGGGAGGTACTATAGGAGGCACTGCTTTGCTACAGGAGTGAGATAACTTGTCGAATTCCCAAGTAAATCAAATGAAAATGAAATGGGATTTTTTTTCATTAAGTAGGATGTCTTAAGACTCTGTTCCAAGTGCAATCACTCCAAAATACCCCTGTTAACATGTGCTAAAAAATAGCAGAAAAAAGATTACTCTAAAAACTAGAAATTCAATAACTAGTGAGCTAGTTAACCTACCAAATGCATAACCTGATCAAGTACAAATTATACGGGGTAAATTTTTTTATTAACTTAAATTTTTTATGAACCAATACAAGTGGAATCAACTAAAATGAATCTCATTAACATGTTCTAAATAATAGCGGAAAATTACTACTAATTTGCTACAAGGGACTTCCAAACATTCTAGATTTGTGAAACAGTAAACCAATCCAAGTAGCTCAATGATGAATATGAATTTTCAAAGTTGTTCTAAGGATGCATCATGCTTGTGACTCTGTAAATAACTTTCAAAATAACTCACTTCAATCATTTAACAAATATGACCTAGAAAAAAGAAACGAATATTAAATGTAGAAATAAGAGATGTAAGTGAAAAAGGAATTCAAAGGAAATAAAGAAATTATACAAGTGGGCTCTTAGACTCCTGGGATGGCCAAGCCCAAGGAAATTCATACTTCTATATAGGAAACCAAGCCTTAGAAGCTAAAAATGACACCGAACATCATTATTTGAATCAATCCAAGTACAACCGTGCTAGAAATGAAAGTGGAGCTGCTAAACAAGAAATTTTCCCCACAAGAAGTCTAAGAAATACATTCCTCTAGAGGAAAATTCAAATTGGTACTTATACAAAGTGATGAGGCATCATTATCCTTCAAAAGAGGCAGCTTTCCCCTCCAAAATCTCTCAAAACATGGATCTATTTTCCAACACTAGGAATTTTCATTAAATGACAAGGAACACCTTCCTAGATTTTCTTAATCACTGGAGCTCTAGAATTTGTTCAATAATTTCATAATATCATGTTCATTTATTATCCAATATTGGTCCTCCTGTAGTAGGGAGCAAGTCCCTATATCATCTCATTCTGAATTTACTCCATATTCTCTCAATATTCTGCAAAAATTAATAATAATAGGCATATAATATGCAATTATCTCTAAACCTTCCTAACAACATATTAAAGCTAACAAACATATTATTAAGTGGGCCTTAATTTGTGTTTCATTTGGAGGCCCATCACTTAGTAAGGGTTTTTCCTTTTCACGTTTTTGCCTTTGTTGTTGTTTTCTTCCTCATTATAAAAGTTATGGCCTATTGTATTGCTATAGAGTTTATTATTAAAACTCAGCCTGTGTCCTAAATCTTAATTGGTACTAGGTCCGAATTGGAAATCTAACTTACTTACAAACACAATTTGTGATTATTAACTGTAGGTACTTTCTTAAGTTTTATTTGTATACAATTCTAATTTGTCCTTACATGGTTCTAACTAATGATTTTCTTTACGAACATTGTTATTTCTAGGCCATGTTGGTTTTACATTTCCATGATTCAGTTTTATCGGTTGGTCCCTTGCAATCTCATCTTCTTTCAATGAGGAATATATTATATTATGAATGGAATACACGACTCTTAGATTTAGTTTGAGTAGTTTTCTTTGTTGTACAAATCATTGAATTATTCTACAATGTATATTATTATTTTCTCTTTATGTACAAAAATAATATCAGTCTTTTCTTTGAACAATTTTATTTTTATTAATATATGAATTAGTGTGGCAAATTCCTTACACTTCCACTTTTATAGTTAGACTAAAATTGTGCCCATTTATATCTTCTTTCAGAATCTATAGTAATAATTGTGGGTCTAGGAACAGATATGCCTAACCTCTACAGACCTTTCCTTCTCTAGGATACTAACTGCTTCTGGGTTGTTGGCAGTTACCGAACTTGGCCAAAAAGCTAGTCTAGCTTTCCACAAAATATTATATGTTCTATATGTCTTCCATAGGTCACCTTAGTGTTGATTATCCATTTGTCCCTTACGCATAATCGCACCACAAATAACAGTTTCATTACTTTTCTCTACATCAACCAAAATAGACTATCTAAAATTCATTGGTCCCTTTATAATAATTTACAAGAGTCTACTATTTGTTATTCTTAAGTTTTCTTTTATTTATTTGTTCCTTCTTCTTAACAATTTACAAGAATACAACCACTTATGCAAATTTTAACATTTTTGCATACCTACGTATAATTTCACTATACAAAAAATAATCATTCCTTCACCCTCTGAAGTTGTAACAATTTATAGAAACCTTCACTGTATAGGAAACACAATCTTTTCCTTTTGTACATATATCATAAATATTAACAAAAATTGTCATTGTTCAAAAAAATAGAAAGAAGAATTCCAAATCACAAAAAACTCATTATTTCCTAGAGTTATTAGATAATACAATCAACATGTACTCTACAGAAAAAAATTTAGCTCTATAGTTAAATATTTGTCATTCCATTCATTATCCTATATATCTAATAAATCTTTAAAAATGTACATAGATACTATAAGTTCTAGATATGCTTATCTGCGCAAGTTTAGACAACCAGGGAATTCAACCAGGAGAAAGATCACTCCTCACAACCAATGAGAATGAAAATCACTTCGAATCCTCCCCTCGAGCCTTTTCAATTCAAGAACAACAAATGGATAGTGACCTTGCAAGGTGTGTTCTTGGGCATCAAGACTACACCAATCCAACCTAGAACTCACATACTCACAAGTTTTTCTTTAGGTTTCCGCTGGCTCTCAGTCCAACTTAAGAATATGCTAATTGGCAACATCTTGCCTCTTCTTAACAATGCCCTCTTCAAGGTATCAATTTCTCCTATCCTTTCTTCAAGATGCCTTTAGCTTTACTCTCTTGCCTTCTTTGGCTTTTTCTCTAGGTAAAGGGTTTTCCTATTGAGATGTTTTATCTCTAGGTAGAGAGGAAGTAACTATCCTCTAGGTAGATAGGAAGTAACTATTTTCTAACTATCTGGTAAATGAACATTTTCATCTAAGGCCTTTTCTTGTGAATTCCAAAACTTGCATTAACCACTTTTATATAAAATTAAAATAAGCTTTAAACCTTACAATTTCTCACTAGACTTTCCGCATAACAAATAATTTACCAAATCTTTATATTAAAACTAAATTAAATATTTACTTTTCAGTAAAAGATATTACATCTTCACTAAAATAATAAACAATTTTCAAAATCATATATTAATTAATATATAATTCCCAAGATTCCATTCATTTATATTTTAAATTAGATAAACATCTCTACTCATAAAATTAATACTTCTTAATTATTTATACTTATATCATAATGCTTGAAAGATTCAAATTGTTAATTTCATATCAGATATTTCTTTTGGAGTAGTCTATAATGCGACTTTTCGGAGATTCCGATCATCCGAAAAGTGCATTATTCCGGCCAACCACCCAAACGGCCTTTCCCTCTCCGTCTCCGTCTCCGTCACCTCGCCGGAACGTGAACTCCGTTAGCTCTGTCACCGTCACCTCGCACGCTGACTGCCTCTGTCAAATTCACCAACCCCGCCAAGCCTATGGCAATCGCGCCAACTCAATTTGAAAATTTCATGGGAACCAGCATCCCCTGCTACCACGCCCTTGCCCAGAGCAGAACCACCGAGCGAGGAGGGTCGTGCAGGGTTTTTGGATTCTCTCCTCTGGCGACCCTTTCTCTTAGCTCTCGAAGGCAGTTCTGGTAAAACCCAGCAAAAATGCATAATTAATAAACTAACTTCTGGGTATTCAAGAAGTTCATGGCAAAATGGGACAGAATAACAAAGGCAGGCATACCCTAACACGTTTACTGGCGCCGACCTTCTCCACTCTGTCAACGAAATACTGGAAAGAGACAGAAGGTAGCAAGCGGGAATGCCATTGAATGAAAGCCTCAATCAGGTTACCCAGATCACTCACCTGCCAAGAAAAATGAATCCAACCACAACAAAATAAACAGGGGATGTAATGGAAATGAAATCCCAAAAGTAAGCCGATCATAATAACCACTTTACTCTCCTGAAACCTGTCTTTCTTTTTCAGAGATGACAATGGATTTTCAGAGCTGACAGTGTGTGAAGTCAGTCGTACCTGAGTCCCATATATGGCGATACCCAAATAATGTAGTATATGGTCACAGGTGTTCAACCCAGGATTCATTCTTTCCATTCCTCGGCCAGTGACAGAGCTGTCGTTCCACACAAAGCGGCCAGTACCAACCGAGAGAAGCGCACATTATAGTCTGGCGCTGCAATAGGTTGAAAGAGCCAAGAGCAGCGATTGAAAATTGTGAGTGAGAAAATAAAAGAACCAGGTCGTGGAAATGCAACACAAATCCTGGCGAGTGCAACAAATCCTGGCGCCGACCTTCTCGACTCTGTCAACGAAATACTGGAAAGAGACAGAAGGTAGCAAGCGGGAATGCCATTGAATGAAAGCCTCAATCAGGTTACCCAGATCACTCACCTGCCAAGAAAAATGAATCCAACTTCCGTGATGGCCTTTGGGCAAGGCCCGCAGGAATTTCTGGGGATTTTCCCCAAAATGTAAACCTTATGGAAAACCATTCCTATACATTTCAAGCTGGAAATCATGTTTATTATTATTGTTTTTATTTATAAATATTAATCTAATTCCACTATCTAGACATCTTTCCCAATTCAACCGCCTCGTTTCTGCTTGCTCATTATCGTTGTCTATAGATTCAGCATTCATTTTCTAATCATGTCCGTCAAATGGTCATCGAAAGAGCTTAACAGTTAACCTCAATATTTGTAATTTTTTTTTTTCAAAAGTAGTTGTTGAACCCAAGTGCCTGTTAAGCTCTATAAGATCATGGTTTGGCCTTGTAACTCATAGGCTTTTAGTGTTCATTTGGGTTAAGAAAATGACAAATTAAATCTCTCCCTTGGTTAAATGGAAAAAGGCTGCATTAAGAAGTAGCTCAACATTCTGCCTGGCAAAAGTTTTTAAAGAATCATTTAGGCTGTGCAAATGACCTCTGAAATGCAAACCAAATTTCTTAAGGGTACCACTGCCATGGAACCTCAACATTTCGTTCCCATCAGCGAAGCATCAAGGATGTTTCTTGGGTAGTTTACTGGCCTTGTTCATCACTGTTTCTCGATATTCCTCATATATGGCCAGTGCCTTCTGCGTGTTATTTTCACAATGGATTAAGATGGACTCCAGGATTTTAGATTTCTAATTTTAACCTTAATTTAGAGTATTATATATTTCAATGCTGAGAGCCTTACTTTTAAACATTTTTGGTAATTCTTTATTTGAATATTTCTATAATATAAATTATAATTGGTAACAGGTTCAATATTGCGTTCTTTGTTTCAAAAACATTATTTTGTTTCAGTTTGCTAATTCAAAGGACGAGGACTATGTGACTCGCAGACCTCGTTAAATCTGGCACTAACTGTAACTGGAGTAGCATAACCATTTACCATTCTACTTCTTCAATAATCATGTCCGCATTAAACCTTTGGGGGGAGGGATTTGGAGTAATTTTTCCGAAACAAGAAAAGAATAAGAAATAGTAAAGATTGCCGAGAAACACTTTCCTTAACAACTACAATTTCGTTTGCACTCGTGAGTTCAAAGTTATGGAACAGGCCAGAGAGATGCTCGGCCCTACTAGGATAAAGGCCGAGGGGTGAGTTTTGAATAAAGTAGTGTCGTACCACATTGACAATCGCGCTCAACATCAAAATATGATTCCCTGTGAACTTCAAGATAGTGGGTCGTTGATGGCCCAAAGGCTCCAATAAAGCTGTCCTAGTTGGACGACTGACTTCCCCGTCAATTTGTGAGATCACCTTGTACAGCAAAGGAAGGCAAAATCTCAGAAAACCAATTTGAAGGAAAAGAGTATAGGGCTAATAACGGAGTGTAAATCTGAAAACAGGTTACTACACAGATGTGCTTTCTTCAAACAAAAAATTGCCAAATAATGAGCATTTGAGTGCCAAGGTCAAGTCATGGGGATTTCTACTGGTTTGGGGGTTTCCACTGACTTCAATTACATAGCGATTGAAATAAGCAAAAATTCCATGAAACAAACAATCAGCCGGTGAGCCCATCACATAAAATGTTATTACTGGTCTATGTTCTTGGTGGGATTTAATTCGGCAAGCTTAGGGTAATAATTGACCCTTGCTGTCACTATTTGGAAAACTCGGATCCTTTTCTTTTTAATTTAATTTAAGATAATAAAAACCATTTGCACTCTGAAGCTTACATGGGATGTGAATTCTCTACAACTATATCTAGGCAGATAAGGTTTTCTCTCATGACAGCTTAATAACTAATATGCCCATCATAGAGCTCTTTTTCCATTTGACTTCAATTAGATAGATCTTTAGACAATTCTATTGAGCTATATGAAATAGCTGACCAAGAATAAGATCACAGTTTGACTGTTGCATATTTTTATTGTGGATTCCTTGGGCTTATGCTTTCAATTTGGTTCCCCAAATTCATTCAATGTCAATAGTATCAACTGCAGCAGCAGCATTAGTTTATTGTCCATTCCATAGTGAGGGTTATAGTGAGTGTTCTAGGTGCAACATAAATTTTACTTATACAATGTCTGAATAATTTTTCAGACACACACAAACACAGGCTGTAGGTCACTATTTTATTTATAATCTTTTCAGAATTGTGGGCAAAATGGGTTTTTTTAATGTTTAGTGCCCTTAAAATATGAAGTCTGATTCATAAATGGGACTAGTGGTTAACTTGTGGGATCAACTGAGTATCAAGCCATCTATGACAGTCCTATTCTTGCTCCACCTATACGACATGAGTTTCTGAAGGCTGAGACCAGATGGTTTGGTGAAATAGCTATCCCTTGAACATGACACCTAAACTAAGTACAAATCCTAAGCGATGCAGTCCTTAGTGCATGTCCCTTGAAGCACTTAGTAAAAAAACAAATGAAAAGGAAATCCTATTTTGCAAGCCCATTTTCTTGAGTCATGACACACTTTCAGGCATAACATAGGTGCCAAATTCATGCCTATATGTACCGAACAACAAGGATCTCTGTTCTTATAACCAAAATTGGCTTATGTGTTTCCGTTGGTTCACACTATGGCTCAACCAGTCATTTGCACACACCTAGTCAAATAGATTCATGGTTTTGATTTAGATGGACCATATAAGTCTGCTTAAGGGGCAGAAATATGGTGTGCTTGCAGTTTTTGCTTAGAGATACCAAGCTTCAGTTCGGAGAATAACACCAGGGTTACCACTATTTTTATACAATTATACCACTCATCAATTACATGGCATTTTTGAGGTTGGTTCGTGCTTTTCAAATTGTGTGCATGATTTCTGGCTACTGTGTGCCCTATGAGAAGGGATCATCTTGCTTGCCAACTTCAGTGTGACCAGAAGGCACTGGCCATATATGAGGAATATCGAGAAACAGTGATGAACAAGGCCAGTAAACTACCCAAGAAACATCCTCGATGCTTCGCTGATGGGAACGAAATGTTGAGGTTCCATGGCAGTGGTACCCTTAAGAAATTTGGTTTGCATTTCAGATGTCATTTGCACAGCCTAAATGATTCTTTAAAAACTTTTGCCAGGCAGAATGTTGAGCTACTTCTTAATGCAGCCTTTTTCCATTTAACCAAGGGAGAGATTTAATTTGTCATTTTCTTAACCCAAATGAACACTAAAAGCCTATGAGTTACAAGGCCAAACCATGATCTTATAGAGCTTAACAGGCACTTGGGTTCAACAACTACTTTTGAAAAAAAAAAATTACAAATATTGAGGTTAACTGTTAAGCTCTTTCGATGACCATTTGACGGACATGATTAGAAAATGAATGCTGAATCTATGGACAACGATAATGAGCAAGCAGAAACGAGGCGGTTGAATTGGGAAAGATGTCTAGATAGTGGAATTAGATTAATATTTATAAATAAAAACAATAATAATAAACATGATTTCCAGCTTGAAATGTATAGGAATGGTTTTCCATAAGGTTTACATTTTGGGGAAAATCCCCAGAAATTCCTGCGGGCCTTGCCCAAAGGCCATCACGGAAGTTGGATTCATTTTTCTTGGCAGGTGAGTGATCTGGGTAACCTGATTGAGGCTTTCATTCAATGGCATTCCCGCTTGCTACCTTCTGTCTCTTTCCAGTATTTCGTTGACAGAGTCGAGAAGGTCGGCGCCAGGATTTGTTGCACTCGCCAGGATTTGTGTTGCATTTCCACGACCTGGTTCTTTTATTTTCTCACTCACAATTT
The DNA here is from genome assembly GCA_000404065.3 of Pinus taeda. Lineage (NCBI taxonomy): Eukaryota > Viridiplantae > Streptophyta > Pinopsida > Pinales > Pinaceae > Pinus > Pinus taeda. Next base: position 211,643 of record APFE031386042.1, read on the forward strand.
TCAATCGCTGCTCTTGGCTCTTTCAACCTATTGCAGCGCCAGACTATAATGTGCGCTTCTCTCGGTTGGTACTGGCCGCTTTGTGTGGAACGGCAGCTCTGTCACTGGCCGAGGAATGGAAAGAATGAATCCTGGGTTGAACACCTGTGACCATATACTACATTATTTGGGTATCGCCATATATGGGACTCAGGTACGACTGACTTCACACACTGTCAGCTCTGAAAATCCATTGTCATCTCTGAAAAAGAAAGACAGGTTTCAGGAGAGTAAAGTGGTTATTATGATCGGCTTACTTTTGGGATTTCATTTCCATTACATCCCCTGTTTATTTTGTTGTGGTTGGATTCATTTTTCTTGGCAGGTGAGTGATCTGGGTAACCTGATTGAGGCTTTCATTCAATGGCATTCCCGCTTGCTACCTTCTGTCTCTTTCCAGTATTTCGTTGACAAAGTGGAGAAGGTCGGCGCCAGTAAACGTGTTAGGGTATGCCTGCCTTTGTTATTCTGTCCCATTTTGCCATGAACTTCTTGAATACCCAGAAGTTAGTTTATTAATTATGCATTTTTGCTGGGTTTTACCAGAACTGCCTTCGAGAGCTAAGAGAAAGGGTCGCCAGAGGAGAGAATCCAAAAACCCTGCACGACCCTCCTCGCTCGGTGGTTCTGCTCTGGGCAAGGGCGTGGTAGCAGGGGATGCTGGTTCCCATGAAATTTTCAAATTGAGTTGGCGCGATTGCCATAGGCTTGGCGGGGTTGGTGAATTTGACAGAGGCAGTCAGCGTGCGAGGTGACGGTGACAGAGCTAACGGAGTTCACGTTCCGGCGAGGTGACGGAGACGGAGACGGAGAGGGAAAGGCCGTTTGGGTGGTTGGCCGGAATAATGCACTTTTCGGATGATCGGAATCTCCGAAAAGTCGCATTATAGACTACTCCTTTAAGCAAGAGAGGAGAGAGGGTTCATCATTTAGCAGATGTAGCCAAGACTAGCTCTGAGCCGAGCCAAGCATTAATTAGCTTCATGCCTCACCCCATCATCTGTTTCTTGTGAACAAAGATCTAAGGTACAAGACTTCATGCATAGGTTTTCAACCTTTACATTGTACAATTGGTTTAGCTTAAGACATATTCCACTGTAAGTTCTTTATGCATATTTTCAATTGCTCGCTCACAGACATCATAGGTCTCCGTAAATTTTCAATGACTCGCTCACACACTTGAAAATTTTTATTAATCTTAACTTATGCATTTCCTTTTCTATCAATACTCTAGAATTTATTTAAATTATGTATGCACATTCATGCCTTTGTCTTATCAATCCCCAAGTCATTCTACGCACTTTCCCATTTCTAAATGACAATGACTATGTTTTAATGAGTAGGAGTCTTTCACCTAGAAAATATGAAACAAGATGATTGCCTTCAAAATATGGTAAGCATTCTAATAAATTTTCTTGAACATTGTTGAAATTGAGAATTTTATCATATATTACCAAAGCCTTAGGTGGGGTAAATGGATTTCCCAAAACTAATTTCCTGTAACAAAATAATGAATCAAATAGTAACATAGGGCTATCGTTGAGCATACATCGAGAACTATAGCTGGCAATGGCTATTAGGCATAGTTTTCAACCTTGCAATAGATGAAATTATTCACTACATTGAAATTATGCTTAATTACAAGGAAAACTAAGCAACTACAAAGGCATTCCAGAAATATAACAATCTTACTCAATTACTATCCTTACCACTAAACTTGAATCTATGAGCTTTGATTGAGTTGGAGCTATTGGAAATGTAATAACAACATACAATCAAAACTTGATACAATAACAAAAATATACCTAGGTCATCATCTTATCACCTTATAATAATTGAATCATTAGTTGCTTATTTGGACTATTCATTATTTTTACCTTTTACCCTAGGTTATTTTATTCATGATCGTTGGGGTTGTCATACGAGATTTACAATTGCGGGAAAAAGTATCTCCCCTAGGTCGGTGGCTAACCTAGAACAACAGAGAGACAAGGAACACAATGCTTTTCCTTAAAGTAAATAAATAACAAAGTGAGACCTACATGGAATCCTTCATACACTTCACTCCTTCTTTAGCTTCGAAGCTCCAATTCCAGCGATGAATACCAAAAATAGAACCTGCACAGTCAAATAACACGAGCGAAGAAACTACGATATCTATGCAGTATCATATAAGTAATTCATTCAATAGATAAACATGGTATCGAATATATGAAATAACATCACATATAGGAAAACAATGAATTATTTGCATTAATAAAAATGGAAGCAAACTACAACCATAAGTAGCAATTGATCTTGTAGAAGAGCTCCTCCAAGTTGTTGACTTGTCCTTTCCTTATCACAATATGCACCTCCAATCACCATAAATGCATGAGATGATGATCACTCAATACAACGTCATAAGGGCATTATCACCCTCCAAAAGCCAAACCCCAAAAACATAGAAGGTTGAGAATATATAAAGAAGTAGCGTACCTTGGGTGTTCTTATCCAATTACCAATCTAGGGTAAGAGATCCACCTTTGATGTAGGGATAGGTAGAAAGAATAAGTGGTGAAAACTCAAAACTAGGGAAGGATAAAATTGAATGTCTTATCCAAGGTAAGTAGTTCAAACAACTTCTAGAAAATCTTAGAAGGGGAAGCTTTTAGAATCCGAGTCATTGTCCTAGATTTCTAGAACCAATGCAAGTACAAAGGGGAGGACCTTGCTTGTGACCAACATAGGCCACAATGGAGCAACATGTAGGTGATCACACAAACAAGGACCGTAGGTCGTCAACTAGCTCAAATGAAGCAGTTTAGGGTTGAAACTCTCGGGGATGAAGGGAACATGCTTATGGCTTCGTAGAAGATGGTGACAAGGGGGAATATGATGTAGATTGATCCCATTAGGAGGCTCGCTGATTGGATGTGAAAAAATATCGTTTTCCCAATTCACTTATGTGTAAGGCTGGTTACAAAAAGAGATGCTTCATCACCAATAAGTTTCGTGGAGGAATCAGGAAACAATTATAGAGAAGGAACTTCACTAGTCTACCGATCTACTTGATTTACATGGGTGGGAACAGTAGAGCATTTTTGTAGGATTGCCTCGATGCTTCACTCCCCCAATGTCAAAGAAAGGTATTTTGAAAGTTAAAACAAATATGTGGCTCATTTTTGTGCCTTCAAAATGATCTAGGGGATTTTTCTTGTATAACTTCATATTTCTTTACTATATCCCAAAATAGATGATATGAACAAATATCAATTCATATTATCTGTTTCAAATATTTTATAATGAGGTTCATCAAATGATTTTTTAAGCTTTTCTTATTTGAACGCTTGGCCTAAGACATTAGAAAGACCCATTAAGGCTAGCTTGGATTATATTGTTGGTTCGACATGGTTTTCCTTCTTATTGATTTACGGTAATGTGAATGGATGCAAATGTGGTACCAAGGAAATTTGATAGATGAGATTCCTGAAGTGGAAAACCCCATCTTATTAAAAGGAACTCTAATAAAGCTTTTATATTAATTAGATTACATCTATCTATTTCATTCCCTATATGCAGAGCCAACAAGTGCATGAAGAAGACAAAGAGTTGTGAGGTAGATTCCACACACTATAAACAAATATGTAAATGGTAATTATCACTCTACCAAGTTCATAGCACCTTCCGCTCTTTGCATGCCTCCTTTCATAATTTAGTCCCTCCCCATTTTACTTGTTTTTAACTATAATGAACATATAGACTATTAGAGTGCCAAAACAAAAAGATATTAGATGGCTAATAATCTGATCACTAGCACTTTTTTCTTAAAATTAGATCACTATTTAGGAATGTGTCTTTACAGTTTCACATGTGGAAACATTGGATATTTATGATTAATCATTTGTTTCATATTCTTTACCTTTAATCTTTTTTCTCTCTCCTCGTATCTTATACACGAAACCTTCAAACTCCATTCTTGTACCATTCTCGTTTCTTGTTTCGTTTCTCGTTTCTCACTTTAGGTAACATAGTTCACATCCCCCCTCAAGTTAGGAAACCCATAAATTGCCATCTTAGTACCTCTTCGAGTGTTCCGTTCCACAGCTTGATGGCTCACTGTGTGAGTTGCACTACATGTATGCCTAACCAAGCTAAGGTCTTACAACTGTGCATGCTCCCAAGCAAAATTTATGGAAAATACCCGCACTGAATCAAAATTCCTGAAGGAATTACACATCACACACTAGCTTATTCACTCTATACCACTCCATTTCCTTCTCCGCGCTTTTCTCACATCCATACTACCACTCTTTGAGCTTATATATCTTGCATGATCCATAAGTGACTTGGATTTTCAACACCATTTATACTTGACTACTCCATACAATTGATTTAAATATTATTCATCACCTTCAACTTTTCTTAATTTCCAACCACTTTCTGCTTTGTAAACTTCAGTGTGTTGCACCCTATCTCATAAGATTACACATCCACATTAGCAAAGCTACCCTAGACCACTTTCCTTTGCCACTATCAAAACAAACTTTACCACACATGAACACTTTCCTTTGTCATGGTCACAACAACCTTTACCACACATGAACACTGTCTTCGTGGTCTCTAGCTTCCTATCTAAAATTTCTCATTTAGTTGTAGCCACATGCTCTAGCTATGCGTACTCTTAGCTCCTAGATAAACTCCTTTAGATTAAAAATATTCCACAATTCACTGAAAGCCTAAGGATGAGATCTTTCCATTTTTATTTTGACTATTTCACAAAATTCCCTGGTCAATGTTTTCATTGTATCTTTTTCTCCTATTTTAATTGTCATCATGCATGGAGACTCATCAAATTCAATTGTGTGACTCCCATATTTATCAATGTCTGCAATCATCTCCCTTATTTTCTCATCTGTCATCTCAAATATGAGAGCACTCATTGCACTCAAATCTTCCTCTATTGATGACATTATTGATACTGTTTTCTAGTGAACTCTCATGGAGTTTAGATGACCATAATCTAACCAACCTGTAAAGTTTTCCAGAAAATCCTAGGAATTATAGTAAGATTTTGATAAATTCAGTAGGGATTTTTCTAAATTTAGGTTACAGTTGTCAAACTTCAAGATTTTGGATGCCCCAGAGGGTTTTTTTGGTGCTAAATCCATTTACACCATCAAAAGCATGGTTCAAACATTGCAACTTGACTCTACGAATTTTCCCTTACCTTTGTGTGACGACTACTACAACCACCTGAGCTATTCCATCAGTTCTTATCTCTTCCAACAATGATCTTTTTCTTTTCTTTTCATTATATGAAACTTCCTGAGTTTCACACAGTTGCAACCTCTTCTCTAATTTGGGAGAAAAATTCTTCTGAAGAAGGGATTTTGATGCAGAAAGCTTCTTCATGCTTCATAGCGGGTTTTCCTTCTCACACGACCATCTCTTGAATGACATGACAGGCAATTTGATAGGTGGTGGTGGGTGATAGATGCTCCTTCTCTACGAGTAAGGTTGGATTTGGATTTTTCTTTACCCGTCATATAATTGTTTTTTTTACGTTTTGGTTCCTTATGCTTCTCATCAAGAAATGTTATGTTTAAAAATTTTCCTTTCAAGAATGATGTGTTTTTTCTCTCTCCAAGTACATTACACATGAAACCTTCAAACTCCATTCTTGTACCATTCTTGTTTCTCTTTTTGTTTCCCATTTCTCACTTTAGGTAACACAATTCACCTCCCCCGTCAAGTCAGGAAACCCATACATTGCCACCTTTGTACCTCTTCAAGTGTTCCATTCCATAGCTTGATGACTCCCTGTGCGAGTTGCACTACATGTATGCCAAACCAAGATAAGGTCTTACAACTGTGCATGCTCCCAAGCAATATGTATGGAAAATACCCACACTGAACCAACATTCCTCAAGGAATTACACATCACACACTAGCTTCTTCACTCTATACCACTCCATTTCCTTCTCCGCTCTTTTCTCACATCCATACTACCACTCTTTGAGCTTCTATATCTTGCATGATCCATAAGTGAATTGGATTTTCAACACAATTTATACTTGACTACTCAATGCAATCGATTTAAATCTTATTCATCACCTTCGACTTTTCTTAATTTCCAACCACTTTCTGCTTTGTAAACTTCAGTGTGCTGAACCCTGTCTCATAAGGTTACACATCCACATTAGCAAAGCTACCCTAGATCACTTTCCTTTGTCACTATCAAAACAACCTTTACCACACATGAACACTTTCCTTTGTCATGGTCACAACAACCTTTACCACACATGCACAGTGTCTTCATGGTCTCTAGCTTCCTATCTAAAATTTATCATTTAGTTGTAGCCACTTTCTCTGGCTATGTGTACTCTTAGTTTCTAGATAAACTCCTTCATATTAAAAATATTCCACAGTTCACTGAAAGCCTAAGGATGAGATCTTTCCATTTTTATTCTGATCTATTTCACAAAATTCCCTCGTCAATGTTTTCCTCATATCTTTTTCTCCTATTTTTATTGTCATCATGCATGGAGACTCATCAAATTATATTGTGTGACTCCCATCTTTATCAATGTCTGCAATCATCTCCCTTATTTTCTCATTTGTCATCTCAAATATGAGAGCACTCATTGCACTCAAATCTTCCTCTATTGATGACACTATTGATACCATTTTCTAGTGAACTCTCATGGAGTTTAGATGACCATAGTCTAACCAACCTATAATGTTTTCTAGAAAATCCTAGGAATTCTAGTAAGATTTTGATAAATTCAGTAGGGATTTTTCTAAATTTAGGTTACAGTTGTCAAACATCAAGATTTTGGATGCCCCAGAGGCTTTTGTTGGTGCTAAATCCATTTGCACCATCGAAAGCATGGTTCTAACACTGCAACTTGACTCTGTGAATTTTACCTTACCTCTGTGCCACAAATACTACAACTACCCGAGCTACTCCATCAGTCCTTATCTCTTCCACCAATGATATTTTTTTTTCTTTTCATTATATGAAACTTCCTGAGTTTCACACAGTCGCAACCACTTCTCTGATTTGGGATAAAACTTCTTCTGAACAAGGGATTTTGATGTGGAAAGCTTCTTCATTCTTCAAGTGGGTTTTCCTTCTCACATGACCATATCTTGAATGATATAGTAGGCGATTTGATAGGTGGTGGTGGGTGATGATTGCTCCTTCTCTACGAGTAAGGTTGGAATTTGGATTTTTCTTTACCCGTTATATAATTTTTTTTTTTACGTTTTGGGTCCTTATGCTTCCTGTCAAGAAATGTTATGTTTAAAAGTTTTCCCTTCAAGAATGGTGTTCTCATAATAAATTGACCCTTCACCAACAAAATTATTTTTAAAAATTTATCCTTCAATAATATAATTATGTTAAAAATCTTCGCATATTTATCGTAACCGAAAAAAATAACCATAACACACAAATGACTTATTAAATCTTAAGTTTTAATTTGAAAATAAATGGAGCACTCACAATAAAATATTCTAGAATCAAATTCCATTGACCAACAAATATATTATCTCTCTTACAACATACCAATGGGTTCCCCTACAAGAATAAATCTACAACATACTAATGGGTCCTCAAGAAAATCTAAGACTATAGGCTAGTTGTGGATTGATCAACCCTTTTCCCCTAGCATTTGAAATCTTTGTATAAATTTTTTACGCGTCTTTATCTTTAAACATATCAAAACCCTAACTAGAATAGCGACATTATTACAATACATAAAATAAAATAAAATAAAAAAGTCACTTAAAGATAGAAAAACATGGAGTTCATTCATCTTATTCTTTAGTGTATAATTGAATTGAATAATCTTATTTTTCTCTATATGGCATCATTATAATAATTTAGTATTGATCAAGCACATTATTTTTCAACAGCAATGTAAAATTATAACAAAGATACAACATTGTAAAATTATAACAATAATTCAAAAACTAAATTTCTATATGCTATAATAAATTAGATTTAAGAAACACAATCTAAGTATTATAGGCTATGGCATTTTTATAAATAAATTTTTATAATTAAATTTATTAGAAATATAGTTTATAAATTAATAAAATTCAAATACTCCAAAAATTCACAACATTAAATTTATTTTATATTAAAATAATAATAAAATTAAAATTCTTAAAAAAAAAAAATCAAAAACACACCATATAAAACATTTAAATATATAATTTAAGTTTAATATATATATCATATTTGATAACTATATCATTAAATTATATCTCACGATATAAAACATTTAAAATAATAAATTTAAGTTTAATATATTATACTAATATTTCATACTATCATTAAATTATATCTCACTCTAGGAACTAAATTTTTTAAAATAAATTAATTTAATATATTAAATCTCCAAAATTCCATTCAAAAAAGTTCACTTATACTCCTAATTACTACTTTTAAACTACTAACATAATTTATGTTTATAAAAAATTTAATAATTATATAAAAAATAATATTATTAATATTATATGTAATTAAAAAATTAATATTATTAAAAAAATAATATTATTAAGATTATATGTAATGACTCCTATACTCATTCTCAATTAAATTCCAAACTCTAAGTATCATCATAGTAAAAATGCATGCAGAATTTCAAGTTGTTTTTTTTCCCGTCTTTTCAAGAAGGTAGTTATACTAATTTCCTTTTAATATTTCAAATTCATTGCTTACATAAATATCTCTCAAGCTTCGTTGAATCATTCGAGGAGAATTCCATGCACGGCTAATGGAATTTAAATTAATTTATTACAACAATTTTGAATAGCAGTAGTCTATAACGCGACTTTTTGAAAGCTTTTCCAGCGGATTTTTCCGGTCAAAATCCGGCAGCAATTCATTGGAACCCTGTGTTTGATAGCTAGTTTCTGCACAATCAAAGGCTCCCAGGGGTTTTTCAGGGCGCTGAATCCAAATATGCAGTTAAAAAACCATTTTAACTGCTAAAAATCAAGATTTAACCTTATTTCTTCCGCCGGATTCCGTCACTGGAATCTTCAAAAAGTCGCATTATAGACAACTCCTTTTGAATAGGTATTATTTATGGAGATTATAATTTTGTTTGGGAAGTTATTTCTGGTTAAGATTTAGTAATTTTTTTCTAAAAAAATTTGATTATAAAAATATTTTAACAGTTTTTAATGATGGAAATAGATTCTAATAAATTTCATACCATCAAAAAATATCCAAAATCCCTAAACCTTAACAATTCTAACTCAAATTTCTTAAAATTTTTGAGAAATTTTAACCAAAATCATCCTAAAATTTCTACTATTTTCCCCACAAAATTATGACTTCATTACACTGCTCTTTTTCAAACACGGCTGGAGACGGCTTTACTAGCAAGCAATCTGGGCTGCTGTCTGACTCCTTAGAACTTTCTTAACCTATAGACGCACCTGCCTAACATGACTTCTGTTCGTGAGTATTAGATTTGATTCTAAATGACATTAGAAATCTTTCACTAGGGCCCTGTTTCACATTATTGTAAAAATAAACTACTTTAGGGTTGTTTTCGCTGACTTGGAGTTATCTCAGAGGACTATATTCAAAATATCTTAAGCAACCAATTCTCTAACATAAAGGCTTCAATATTCAAAATATATTAAGCAACTAATGCTCTAACATAAAGGCTTCAATATTCAAAATATCTTAAGCAACCAATGCTCTAATATAAAGGCTTCAATTTAATTTATATTGTGAAGTAAAATTTGTGGCATACTAAGAGTGAGTTTTATAATTGATTTCGATTTGTAAATATTTTCACGGGCGGTTGTTTAGAATTGTGAAGGTTTGCCGTTACACCAAAACCTGCAGGTGTTGGTAAACATTACAAGCCAGTTCCCCAGGGTGGAAATTACGGATTCTATAGAGGTGCGGTGATTCTTCCAACACTTCCTATAACGCCTTGGCAATACGGGCAGGCACACGACAGTGGGCGGGCGCCCCGCACGGACAGGCGGCGACCCGTGGTCGACCCGTGCACGACGGGCGGGCACCCCGGGCGCCGCGACCCGTGCACGGCGAGCAACGAATTGTTGGGCGAGCTGCGACATCCGACGAACGACGACGGGCTGCGGACGAGCTGCAGCAAGTGTGGACGCAGGTGCAGCTACCCGACTCGGCAAACAGATTTCAGTTGAGGCTCGGGCGAGCTGAAACGGATAGGCGGACCGAGCGACGAGACAACGTAGTGGACAATGGTTGTGAGGACGTGGTATGGTTCGACAACATAGGCGAGTTGCAGTTGCGGTGTGACGGGAGGTTGACACGATGCGACAAAACAGCGAGCCGGTTGTGACGATAATGTGCGCAAAGGAGAACACTTGAAATGAAATCAAGTGTTGAATATAGTTTATACGCATTGTCAAATGGAGCAAGGCCGACATGTTATTATGTGTATTGCAGGCGTATGTGGTGAAGCCTTAAGGCTAGACACCCATTCCATAAACCCACAAAGGAGCACGTACAAACATAAAAGCTTGGGCTCATTTGGAGCAACGAATAAACACATAAGCACATTATATGGAGGCACATATATATATGTGTGGTTAATTAAATAAAAAGAAGTGTAACACATGTTATATGTACGCATATGTGAATATGCATGGGTGTAAAGAATAAAATAATAATATAAGAAATATACGTGGGCTATATGTGCATGTTAATGGGGTCGGCCATGGATGATGTGCCCCCATTAAAGCGTATGGAGAGAACATGTATATCGATGGAGAATTAAAATAATATAAATAAACATATACGTGGGCTTTACATGTAATAAGGGAGGTCGGCTTTAAGTTAAGTAGCCCTCTTGAAACATGAGGGAAGATACGTATATATATGGGTGAGCATGAGGCTCATTTCACTCATCATCTTTCGCTCATAAGTCCTCTTCGCATAAGGACAAGGAAGATATGTGAAGGCCTTTAGGTAATGCGCATGAAGGAGGAAGGTAATTCGTATGTTTTCAGGATTGGGTTATGTGGAGTATGGTCTCGGTTGAGGGAAGTGTATACACGGTTGGGTGCAGAATTTATGAGTATCTTGGGTGACCCGTGTGGGTACCCGCTCATAAGCAAAGGTGCAGAATTGTGTATGTAAAAGGCTGGTTTGTGCCTTGTTGTAATATTTCTAAGTGTGGCCTCGGGTTTACGCCAGGCACACTTGCATTGTAATATTATTGAAGAAATTCTGAGATAATATATTGTGGGCAGACTTTACCAGGAGTTGCCCCTCCCATTCTTTACTGTTGTTTGCAATTGTTATTCGGTTTAATTGCATATGAAAATGTTAAGAATGGTTTATGATGAATTATGAAGATTAACGCTTTTACATGGTTATAAGATAACAGTTAAAGTATGTTAATATCGGTTAAGGCGTAGTCCATATGTGCGGTTATTGAACAAATAAGCGTACACGGTGGTGCCGCACCCGCCCAATAAGAAAAAAATAGATTGGGGGCGTGACAGGTGGTATCAGAGCTCAGTCTACAGCTGGTGAGCAGGGTTGCTCGTGACAGTGGAGGCAGGTATTTGCGAAGTGAAGGAAGCCGTTTTCACACGAAGTGAAACCAGGGCTGGTTCATGGTTGCAGGGACTTGGTAAAGCTGGAAAAGGTTGGAACCGTGGTTCGTAGAGTAGTGCAGACAGTACTACGTGCTGGACATACGATTTGGGCACTTGTCAGGTGGACAAGTGGGACTGCGTATGGACAGGTATACACGGTTTGGGCGTTTGGACGAAGTACAAGCCGGGGAAGACGAAGAACAAGGCATGGCAGGTTTGGAAGAATATGGAAGGAAGCTCTTACTTACCTTATACAGGATGAAGCGGTTGATGAAAGAGCATCCCCGGATTCATGAAGAGCTTGCAGTCTTGGAAAAAAACATTGAAGAAGAACTTCTTCAACTTGGTTGGATAATGGGGCAAAACGAGGTTGCTGATTGTACTACCAAGGAAGAGGAAGTCTTGATGACCGATGATGTTGCAGACATGACCGTGAGCAAGGATGAACTTGAACTTGATCAAGTTGGACCAGGATCGGGCAGTTTGCATACATATATAGATGAGGGTACTCTCATAGAGGAACCCCATGATGACGATACATGTGTTTCATTTGGGCATTTGGTAGATGGACCGTGTGCAGAGAGAAGCAAAACCAGTTTGCCGATGCTATGGAGCATCTTACCATGGATGTTTATGATGGAGCCTTGTATGGAGAAGCAAGGATTGTTGATGCTTGCAGGACTTGTTGGGGTTGATTGTGACCTTGTGGCAGAAGGTACAAAGGCCCGTGACAAGGGTGGAACGTGGTGATCATTGCAGATGATTGGGTCATGCTTTAGCCACATGGCTAAGTGCCCGACATGACCCATGGACAAGTTGAAGAGGGCACACACTTGATGATGTTTTGGGTGGACTTCTCATGGCCGAGATCCAGAGATAGTCTTGGTGATACTTTGGTGGAGGAGCTATGATGGAAGGGGCTCATGACGACGATGATATGATTGGTGACCAAGTTCACTAAACCAATATTGCAGCTTGGATGAGGATGGCCGATGTTGTGATATACTTAGGTGGTCTACATGGGCAACATAGTCATGGACATCAGGTTGGGGACTTGAGGATGGCACATTGCAGATGATGAAGAGGGCTTCATGGACCTGAATGAGGCACATCGAGAGTTGATTACTTGGATGGGGTTATGAGCAACTATGGAGCATTCCTACTACATGGAGAGCTGAGGCATCTTGCAGGGACCTTTTGGCCGAGACTTGTATGCTTGCTGAGGTGTTGGTTGGGGATGGTTTATGGAGCTCATGATGACATGAGACGGTCGTGATTTTAGGGACATCATATATGGTGGACTTAGAGATCTAATGCATTGAGGAGCTGAGGGCAGGGTCTTTGGTGCAGTATGGGATGCACACTTTCAAATCCCATGTATGGGCATGGCTTGAAAGAGTGACTTGATGTGGAGGATCGATGAGACACTTTGAGGTGATGGGATCACGATGATGATGATGATGCCTTGGTGGCGCACTTGGGCATAGGTTGAGCCGAGACTCAACTACTTTTCACACATGATGATGTGGGTTAAATGTGGCTGATCACTTGTAGCACATTGACACCAAACGTCATGGACAGCATGTTGCAGATGAGGTGGATGGAGTTCCATGGACCCGAGCATGGATTATGGATTCTTGATGAGTCGAGGATGTGGCTGATGTTCGAGAAACAGTTGATGGAGACATGAGCATGTCCATTCTCATGGATTGGGCTTGATGGTTGGATTAGCTACCCAACTAGTTCAAACATGGGATCGCGAAGTGGACAGAGAGGTGTTGACGTTATGCTGGAGTATCGTGGCATGAGTTCACATGATGATCATTGAGATGACGATCTTGGTGGAGAGCTACCGAGATGGTATGTTGTCGAGGATGACAACGTTTTCGGGTGGAGGAGAATGTAACGCCCTGGAAATCTGGGCAGGCACACGACGGTGGGCGGGCGCCCCACACGACGGGTGGGTGCCTTGCACGACGGGCAAAAATCCTTCACACGACAGTTGAACGATGGGTGGGCACCCCGCACGACGGGCGGGCGACCCGTGGACGACCCGTGCACGACGGGCGGGCGCCCCGGGCGCCGCGACCCGTGCACGGCGAGCAACGGATTGTTGGGCGAGCTGCGACATTTGATGAATGACGATGGGCTGCGGACGAGCTGCAGCAAGTGTGGATGCGGGTGCAGCTACCCGACTCGGCAAACAGATTTTGGTTGAGGCTCGGGCGAGCTGAAACAGACAGGCGGACCGAGCGATGAGACAACGTAGTGGACAGCGGTTGTGAGGATGCGGTATGGTTTGACAACATAGGCGAGCTGCGGTTGCGGTGCGACGGGAGGTTGACATGATGCGACAAAACAGCGAGCCGGTTGTGACGATAATGTGCGTAAAGGAGAACACTTGAAATGAAATCAAGTGTTGAATATAGTTTATACGTGTTGTCAAATGGAGCAAGGCTGACATGTTATTATGTGTATTACGGGCGTATGTGGTGAAGCCTTAAGGCTAGACACCCGTTCCATAAACCCACAAAGGAGCACGTACAAACATAAAAGCTTGGGCTCATTTGGAGCAACGAATAAACACATAAGCACATTATATGGAGGCACATATATATATGTGTGGTTAATTAAATAAAAAGAAGTGTAACACACATGTTATATGTACGCATATGTGAATATGCGTGGGTGGAAAGAATAAAATAATAATATAAGAAATATACGTGGGCTATATGTGCATGTTAATGGGGTCGGCCATGGATGATGTGCCCCCATTAAAGCGTATGGAGAGAACATGTATATCGATGGAGAATTAAAATAATATAAATAAACATATACGTGGGCTTTACATGTAATAAGGGAGGTCGGCTTTCAGTTAAGTAGCCCCCTTGAAACATGAGGGAAGATACGTATATATATGGGTGAGCATGAGGCTCATTTGACTCATCATCTTTCGCTCATAAGTCCTCTTCGCATAAGGACAAGGAAGATATGTGAAGGTCTTTAGGTAATGCCCATGAAGGAGGAAGGTAATTCGTATGTTTTCAGGATTGGGTTATGTGGAGTATGGTCTCGGTTGAGGGAAGTGTATACACGGTTGGGTGCAGAATTGTATGACTATCTTGGGTGACCCGTGTGGGTACCCGCTCATAAGCAAAGGTGTAGAATTGTGTATGTAAAAGGCTGGTTTGTGCCTTGTTGTAATATTTCTAAGTGTGGCCTCGGGTTTATGCCAGGCACACTTGCATTGTAATATTATTGAAGAAATTCTGAGATAATATATTGTGGGCAGACTTTACCGGGAGTTGCCCCTCCGATTCTTTACTGTTGTTTGCAATTGTTATTCGGTTTAATTGCATATGAAAATGTTAAGAATGGTTTATGATGAATTATGAAGATTAACGCTTTTACATGGTTATAAGATAACAGTTAAAGTATGTTAATATCGGTTAAGGCGTAGTCCATATGTGCGGTTATTGAACAAATAAGCGTACACGGTGGTGCCGCACCTGCCCAATAAGAAAAAAATAGATTGGGGGCGTGACACTCCCCCTCAAATGCAGTTCGGGGGAATCGAACGTGAGTCCAAGCTCTGATGCCATGTGGAGGTTTGCGGTTACACCAAAACCCATAGGTGTTGGTAAACATTACAAGCCAGTAACTAGGATCCCCAGGCTGGAAATTACAGATTCTATAAAGGTACGGTGGTTCTTCCAACAAAAATAAATATATTCTCATAATTATATAAACAAACATGGGAATGATGGTGAAATTTAACGATAAAGGATATTCAAGACGATGGTGAGAATTTAAAATTGGCGTCAACAAACAAAATCGAGATAGACTGGCCATCTGAAGTTTCACCATTTCCTACTTGTTCCATGGAATGTTGTAACCCTTTGTGTCGATGACTTATATAATTATATGCATATTATTAGCTTGCGAAAAAAACCATTAAATACAATAAAACTGTAAATAAAATATGTATTAAAGAAAAGGCCAAATGAGAGAAACAAAAATTTAACAAACTTGGACATAGTACAACTTGTATTACAATCTTTTTTTCCAATTGTTTCCCGTTGTCCTGAAACAACCGATATGGTGAAGCACTTTTGTTCCGCTCTTCTCTTCTTATTTGCTTGTAATGTAATGAAGAATGTAAGCCAATAATAATGGTTCATTCCAGCGTGTAGGTGGGCACTCTGATGTTTCTTCCATTTGTATCAAGAATATAAAATTATTCACAACTAATGAAATTCAATCTCTGAGGGCGCCCAAAGCCTATCTTGTACTTCGTATCACAACACATCTTAAAAGTTATACGTACTTAATCTCCATTGTCCTTGCAATTGTGTTTTTCAGTGAGGAACTTGAGGGTTCATGCCAACTCAAACTTCCAAGTACATGCGAAGTTGCCAAGTTGTTAGCAATGTTCGTGCCTTGGAGCTTTGATCTTGGTTGTTAAAAAATAAAGTGAAAATAAATGGGTGTAATGACGTTTTCATAAAATTCGTAATCGTCGAAAATACGTTTTCCACCTTTCTAAGCATGTGAGGAAAAATAGGCATCGACAAATTTTAACCATTAAATACGGATAAATGCCATATGAGGACTCCTCTATTCACCTACTTCATGCATTTTGGCTCTATGCTTGCAAATCCCCATAACACCAGCACACTTTAGCTAGCCAACTTTGAAGAGTGTCACGTGTCTTCAGCGTGACAACCTCCATCTTTGCCAGATGGCTTACTTCTTCTTTAATGGAACCATGGGTCCTGTTAAGATTGTAGGCTTCTCCACTTTGCACTGCTCAATCTGCCATGTCTGGCTCCAGCAACGTCATTTACTCATCACCCTGTGGCATCCAACCCTTACAACACATCGACGACGACCATATCGAATTCTTCCATACACCACTCCATAGACCATCGCATTATTTGTTGCCATTATTTTTGTCTCTGGCCACTTTGAATTTTATATTTATCATTTTTATTCACTCACCTTAGGCTTTGATACCAGATGTTAAGACTAGCATTTGCACCTAATGTTGCAAAGGAAACGCCGTAAGGCATAGTGTGTGGAAGAATATTGAAATGTGAATGAGTTTTTATGGGCTTTTTTGAAAGCAAGAGTCGACGTATTTGAGTTTTAATTTGAAGAAGCCATGTCGAAAAGCATATTTGGGGGTTAAAGTGGCTACGAAATGGAATGCAAGTACTCTTAAATGTCCATTGAAATTGTTTAAACACCTTCACATTTGGATTGAAATTGTGTAGTTGAAGGTGAAAGTAAAGGAATGAATTCACGTGAAACCGCAAACAAAAACTGGGTATCCATATGACAATAATCAATGTAACATATAATTAAATTTGTAATACAATGTAATATAGAATTATATTAAATTTGTAATACAATGAATTGATTGCTTTGTCATTGTGCTTCTTTCTCCCGCGATTCTCTAACCAGGCAAGCAATGACGAGAAATTTCCCTTACCAGGTTCAGATGTCATTCTTGTTATTAGCTTTGATGGTCACCGAAATCACTTTGGAGAAAACAAACATGAGCATGAAGGCGAGAGGGCAAATCACAAATGGATATGGCACCCCTTGCTGCCCTGAAGGAATTCTTACATTTAACAGCTGCATCACCTCCCACACAGTCACCATCCACCCCATCAATTCCATTACCAGTCCCCCAAAATTCAAAATTTCTCTGATAAATCTGTTCCATTTCCAATTAAACTGCAAGAACCCAAAACCCAGACGGAGCAACAATACCGATGCCACAACGAAGCTCCCATATGACCAGGCCCCAGGCCAAAAGGCCCCTCCTGGTACAAGGGGCTCCCTCCTGCAAATACAAGACGTGCAAATCCCAGAGAGGGACGAAGACATAAAGGCATCCAGGCCTGTAAAATAAGGCATCGCCACAGAGTCCACATAAAGACTAGTGTGCACGATCCCGGAAGCCATGGAAACCTCAAAAATCAGGGCGTTCACTCGATTTTTAACAGGGATTCACCCTGCAAAAAGCTCCTCGTAAGACCCCAAGTTCCCCAGAGCTGAGATATGCAGAAGCTGGAGCCAGGCGGGCGCGATGTAGGATAGAGGGAATAGAGAATGGATCCTGTGACCTTTGGCCAGGGGAAGAAGAGTCAGGGGAAGGATCAGGGGGGTGGATGGCAGCGAGTATCTGGCATTGCTCTTGTTGAAGACCCAACCAAAGAGGCTGCCTTTGGGCTCTCATAAAGCCCCTGCACTTTTTTCACCATGCTCCGCTCGGCCCTGCAAAAGCAGATTCCGCTTGGTTCTTAAATCCCCTTGCCTCACCTCATTATTTATTTCTTCTCTACCGTTGGTCCCCAACAGGCCGTAATTATGTGTCTTCAACCCAACCTGACCTGGGTGCACAGATGTAAAGTGGAAGGTGAAACGTTTTTTAATGTTTTAAAATATTTTTTATTAAATTAGACGGCTGATTTTTGTTCAATCGTCTAACGAAAGATCTAACGGCTACGATTACGACAGAAAAGGATTTGGGGAGTTCATTTCAGATGGAAACGCCTTACGGTGTAATTAAATTTATTTTTACGCCAATCGGGTTTTTACTTCATTACCAAGCAAATTCTGAGAACCAATTTAAACATGCCTTTAAATGTGAACTTAATATCAATGGCAACTATCAATCATTTATGGAATGGAAAAATATTCCAAAATGCTTAAGCACTTGTATGATTGAGTTATATGTGAGCGTAAACAATCAAATGCAACTTGTGGAAGAGATCATTCAAATTCCGAGGTCACAAACAATGTTGTACTGTTTTCAGTTTAGGTGTTTCAGAATTGGATGTAAAATTTTGTTATAGTGAAAAACGTTATTTTTCTAGTGGGCTCGGGCATTAGCAACCAAGCTTTCTTTCAATTCTTACCAGACCACAAGTGATCACCAACAAATCCTAACCATAGAGAAACCATGAAAAATAGATGCAGTGCATATGACTATGTTATATTGGCTGCATGTTGTGTTTAAAACCAAAATCAAAACCTAAATTTTAGATCTCTGACATCATTAAATATCCCTTTAACCAGAAAGCACTGGTTTATAACACCATTCAAAATGCAGCGTAACCGATAATTTAGAGAGTTGAAGGTGCAATGAGAATTTGAAATTAAAAGTTTTCAAGAAAAAAATAAAGTTGTGCCTAGCCACCGCAGGGAAGGTTTTAAGTTTTGAAAATTAACGAGAAATGTGCAATGGTATAGAAATATGAACTCACCAAAATCAACGGCATGAGCTTCCTCAAGCTACCGAGCTTCAAGATACTTAAGAGTCCCACACCTGTATGAGACTTGGAACTGGCTCGGTGCAAATAAAAATAGAATATTAAAAAAAGTCATAGTCGTTTGTATTGGGACCTCGGCTCTTTACTGATTCATAGTTGTTCTCTGAAGCTTTACACAGGGTATCAATCTTGGAGAGAGAAATTTTCGAAGCTCGAAATATTTTTTAGTAAAATGGGCTCACGGATTTTGCTATGGGGACTAGTGTTTCAAGCCTCTTGGTGGCTCAATAGAGGTGGGCTGTGAATTCGAAGGGGGAAGCGACGGCCCTAACTGCCTGGGACACTGAGCAAAGAGCAGACAGTTTGCTTGGTGATGCCTGGAGTAACTCAATGGATTTGGGATCAAACGAGTGCTGAGGTGCGGTGTCACCGGGTGAATCGAGGGTGGAATGACTGCTCGTGGGGTTCTGGCCGGTGGGTGTCAGCTGGAGTGTATCGGGTTGGAACCACCATGCTGGCCGCAGGCTGCAGAGATGTGGATGCGGCCTCGTCCAGGGGGCTTGTTCGGTGCCCGTGTGGGTGCTGATGCTGCGGCTTTGCCAGCCGGGGGCGTCTCAATGGCAGCGTAATAGTGGGAGGGTGCCGCGAGCAGGCCGTAATTATGTGTCTTCAACCCAACTTGACCTGGGCGCAGAAATGTAAAGTGGAAGGTGAAACGTTTTTTAATGTTTTAAAATATTTTTTATTAAATCAGATGGCTGATTTTTGTTCAATCGTCTAACAAAAGATCTAACGGCTACGATGAGGACAGAAAAGCATTTGGGGGAGTTCATTTCAGAGAGAAACGCCTTACGGCGTAAAAATTAATTTGCATTTAAATATTTTTTTTGTTTTATATAGAAAATATTATCAACTTAGTTACAAATATAGATAATTGATAACACTTTATAATTTAGTATTAAATATTATTTAACATTTATTAATAATTATTTAATTTAGATAAATTTAGATCATTAATAATTATTTAATTTATTTAGATTACAACTATCAAATTTCAAGATTTTGAGTATCCCAATATGTTTGATGCCACTAAATCTATTTCCATCATAAAAACAAAATGCAAACATTCTTACTATCAAATTTAAAAAATATATATATTATTAAATTCCAACCAATAAATTTGCTAGATCTATAAACAACCATTATACAACCATTATATACAATTGTTACCTGAAAAATATGACCAGATTCCAACAGATAAATTTGCTACCTCTATAAACAACCACTATATATAATTGTTACCATTGATATTAAACCGCACATACATTACTCAGATTTAAATATTCATATACATTACTCGTAGATTTAAATATTCCAAAATATTTGAGAAATATACTAATATCCATTAAAAATTCTCGAATATTTAAAAATCTGCCATCCAGGTCCTATAGCAAAACGTTAGACGTAAGGATTGATATTACAAGGATTTCTATATTAAAGAAACAAAGAAACAAATGGAAAAACTCAGACAGCCGCATCGCAGAACTCTGAATTTTGCAGCTTCTCTGCCATCCCTTTCACCTATGTTGGAAGTTCGATGCCTCGATGTCAGATTTAAATATTCATATACATTACTCGTAGATGTAAATATTCCAAAATATTTGAGAAATATACTAATATCCATTAAAAATGCTCGAATATTTAAAAATATGCCATCCAGGTCCTATAGCAAAACATTAGATGTAAGGATTGATATTACAAGGATTTCAATATTAAAGAAACAAAGAAACAAACGGAAAAACTCAGACGGCTGCATCGCAGAACTCTGAATTTTGCAGCTTCTCTGCCATCCCTTTCACCTATGTTGGAAGTTCGATGCCTCGATGTCAAATGCAAAGAAAGCATAGAATCCGAGCAGGGCTCCAGCTACAGCACCAAAGAAACCATGTCGTATCCAAAGTAATCCTCCGAGAACTTACTCAGTGGTTTCGTTCCTTCACCCAATACTTTCGGATTTTGCAGCTCCTCTGCCTTGTCTTTTACCTGTGTTGGAAGTTAAATACCTTGATGCCTCAAGCAAAGAAAGATAAACGCAAAGAAAACTGAGAATCCGACTAGGGCTCCAGCTACTGCACCCAGGAAATCATGCCTGTAACCGTAGTAATCCTCCACGAACTTATTCAGTGGTTTCGTTTCCTCACCCAATACTTCCAGAGGGTATGTAACGTCCCCATATTGCGAGGCAATGAGGCCATAGATGGTCCAGGAAAGCGGACATATCCAATAGTACCATATCCACCACTTTGGGATTCGCTGCATCAATTCAGAAATCATTATGACAAGCTGATTATTAAGATGGGTTAGTTATAGTAAGTTAAGTTATACTATGAGCACTGAGTTCCTAATACGCATGGAGGCATGGAGTTACCTAGAAAAACTTACATTCTATTCTGGCCTACTTATATGGGTCCGTAAAGTTTAGTATAAAGAAATAGGACAAAGTAGGTTACATACCGGTTTAGGAATGAAGAATCCCGAAAACAGATTGAAAAGGCAGTAGAAAGCTGAAGCTACTATTGAGGCAACTTGTTGGTTTGAAGTAATGGAGACCGTCATCATCCCATAATAGGTGAAGTACAAAAATGTGAAGTAGTTCAGGAAGAAGAACCAGCCAAACTTAGTAGTTGTCCACTCAAAATGGACCATACTGTAAACAATAAGAGTGTACATAACTGTCTCGACGAATATGTACGGAAGCTCAATCACTACCTGTTAAAAAAATGCATCAGAGATTGCATATGTAAATAGGAATCCAATCCGTCTACCTAATTACAGGAATGAAAAATTGACAAAAATTCGTAGTAATGGAAGGAGAATTATATAGTTGCCAGAATCCAGCGTGATGGTGTTAACACTGTGGAGGCGAGGTAGGACCTCTCAAGACCTTCCCAAACCCAACCAAGACCTCAGACCAGGAATTGTTTCATCCACAATACCGGAGGGTACCCTTGTCATCTAGAAACATCGTGCTATCCTGATACGAGCTATCGGGAAGATGTTGGCATATTAACCCAAGGATATGGACTCCATAGATTGGATTTGAATTGGCAATGATATAGAACCAATATTCTGCATTATTCGCCAAGCTTTTGAACATAAAGAGTTTGAATGTGGACAGTAAGGGCCGAGAATAAAATGAAACAGTGATATAGGACTAACCTGAGCCAGAACATATGGCAAAGCAGAGTATAGTCCTGCAGCCCTTTCTCTGTAGAACATAGTTCTCTCTACTGCAACCACAGGCTGTACAGTTGAACAATTGCTAAGCCCGAAGAATGTAACCGATCCATAGAAGGCCCCCGCAACAATAAAAAGATCATTGCTGTTGTCCCTGATATCATATATGTAGTCAAGCTCTTTCTTAGTAGCAGAGAAGATGAGTCCATACCATACAAAATAAGAGAATCAAACATTTTTGTGGTTAGTCAATCCAAACAACAAAATGTTTTGAACAATAACCTTTCTCACATAGTTATATCTTAAGTACATACCGTTTTGTTCCAGCCTTCCAAAAGATTGTTCCAATGACCATAGCACAGATATATGTGAAGATGATCAGTAAGTCCACCATTGCTTCCAGAACCACAAATTGAACTGTCCAAAGAATGATTGTGAGTACTGGGCTGCAAAGTAAAGATCATTTGCTTCTGGAGATGGAGCGTTGAGCTCGTTCACCAATTCTTTGTTCCACGTTTATTGCCAAACATATGGCAAAGCAGAGTATAGTCCTGCAGCCCTTTCTCTGTAGAACACAGTTCTCTCTACTGCAACCACAGGCTGTACAGTTGAACAATTGCTAAGCCCTAAGAATGTAACCGATCCATAGAAGGCCCCCGCAACAATAAAAAGATCATTGCTGTTGTCCCTGATATCATATATGTAGTCAAGCTCTTTCTTAGTAGCAGAGAAGATGAGTCCATACCATACAAAATAAGAGAATCAAACATTTTTGTGGTTAGTCAATCCAAACAACAAAATGTTTTGAACAGTAACCTTTCTCACATAGTTATATCTTAAGTACATTCCGTTTTGTTCCAGCCTTCCAAAAGATTGTTCCAATGACCATAGCACAGATATATGTGAAGA
This sequence comes from Pinus taeda, assembly GCA_000404065.3. Taxonomy (NCBI): domain Eukaryota; kingdom Viridiplantae; phylum Streptophyta; class Pinopsida; order Pinales; family Pinaceae; genus Pinus; species Pinus taeda. The sequence goes on from APFE031386042.1 coordinate 234,715, forward strand.
TGATCAGTAAGTCCACCATTGCTTCCAGAAGCACAAATTGAATTGTCCAAAGAATGATTGTGAGTACTGGGCTGCAAAGTAAAGATCCTTTGCTTCTGGAGATGGAGTGTTGAGCTCGTTCTCCAATTCTTTGTTCCACCTTTATTGCCAGAAAAAGGATGATTGTCAGAATGCCAGTTTGAAGCCGATATCTTTTATGTTGTAGACTCCTTGTAATGCTAGCTATTATAAGCTGAAGGATTCTAGTGGGAAAATATTGAGTTTAATGCTTACTCATAAAGGGAAGAGTTCTTGTAATGCCGTGAAAAGTTTATCCCCAAACCACGTTCAGCAGCAGCAGATGTAACTTCCAACATCCATGTAGCTAGGTTGTATTTATCTTTGATCTTTGGCACCCCTGGAATAGCCTGCAGTTGTCATGATAGATAAAAAAAAATTAACTCAGATTTATCCTTTAAATTAGCAGTGTTCTGTTCAAAATTGTTCCTTCACTATTGACTGCAAGAATCTGCCGAGTTTTTACCTTAAAGTATTCAACAACCTTGTGAGAATTCTGGCCTAGTGGCTCGAAGAAAATGACTTGCCCTCCATTTTTCATCAACAATAGCTGAACCCATCATGGTAAGATAGAAATCAACACCAATCTCTGAAACAAACGATATTGAGTTATCTTATAATCTAACCTTGGTTTACCTTATCAAAAGTTTCAAAGATGTCAATGCTAGGCTGATGAATGGTACAGACAATAGTCCTTCCAGTATTTACTGTATTACGAACAGTTCACATCACAATTGTAGCTGCTCTAGCATCCAAACCAGATGTGGATTCATCCATGAAAATTATAGAAGGATTTGCAACAAGCTCCATAGCTATTGTTAACCTTTTCTTTTGTTCAATAGAAAATCCAGATATACCAGGCAGGCCTACCAGTGCATCCCTTAAATTGACTAATTCCACTAGTTCCATGACCTCATCAACAAAGGCCTAAAAATTAGAATGTTTTGCAAGTTAGTAACATGACAATTTGATACTAGGTCAAAGAAAACACTATTGCAAGATAGACCAGAAAAAATGAGAGTTGTAGACTTACAATTCTGGTTTCTTTGTCAACATCCTCTAGAAGTCGGAGAAATGCTAAATATAACAAGGATTCCCATAAAGTGACCTGAGGAGAATGTATACCATTCTGTTCACAGTAACCTGAAATGCGAGCAAAGGTTTCTTGTTTTTTGGGAAATCCAGAGCTTCGGATATTACCCTCAATGTATCCTCCGGTCCTTCTTCCAGCTAAGACATCCAAGAGTGTTGTCTTACCAGCGCCACTGAACCCCATCAATGCTGTAAGAACACCGGGCCTGAATGCCCCTGTAACATCTTGGAGCAATTTTAGTCTACCTTCAGTCACTCCTTGTTCCCTCATTTCTCGTAGACAAATTCAGAACTTGTCAACAAAACCCTTCAAGCAACAGAAGCCACAAAAGGTGGCAATAGCTGATTCACATAATAGACCAGTCTCAGGGTTCAAAATCCATACAGGGGGCATATCAATGAAGTAATTAACATCTTCAAAAGACATGGCTAGGGATTCAAATGGAAGAATCATTCCTCACTTGCAAGCAACTCCTTTTGCAGCTTCCAAACCCAATTGATTTGTGCTTTCAAACTAGTTGAATGGTTGCTCGTTCTCCTGATCTGCATTTTAACTATAACACCAAACAATGAAGGATTTGTTATAGCACTTAAAATCATGGAGTCCATGTTCCATCTCCCCCGCTTAATTTGTTCAAGAAACTTTGCACCAGAATAGGTTAACAGTTGCCTTACAAGTATTACTGTCATCTTCAGAAGACCCTCTTCTTGATCTTGATGGTTTTCTATTGTATCCTTGTGCTATACCATTCTCTTGGTATTGAATTTCTTCAAGAGATTCCTTGGAAATGACAGTTTGATGTTTCCCAAGAGCTACTGACAACGAATCCCACATTATTCATTTTTGACAAGAATTGGTTAAAGAAATATGAATGGAAAGAGAAGGGGATATATGTGTCTGCAGTGAAGAAGCTCACGATTTAGATATGCAAGAGACAAAGTAAAAGGCACGTTGAAGAGTACTGAAAATCCCAACAAGGCACCAGCTCCTAGCCAATACCAATATGTCTGTGGAAAAATGCCACGACTCTTCAGCATAGAAACACCCAAATTTGTGGCTTTCTCTGCACTCTGAAGGCCAACACAGTTCCATGACACGAGTGACTTTGATAAGACTTGAAAAGCTTTTCATAATTAAAACATTTCCCCAAGGAAACTCATGCTGGGTTATTCCCATCTATTCCACAATCCTTTGTGGAGTTCTTAATGTATTGAACGGTTCAAGCCTTGCGATGATCCATCTAGGGGTGAGCATCTCATTTACAGAAATCACATTCTCTGCATACTTCAAAGGGGAACACCAGTAGCCCCATATCCACCATTTTGGGATGTCCTCTGCGTTAGAAATCTATTGTCAATCTTACTATAAACGTATACTTCGCTGTTGAAAACCTAGAACCCTGAGCCACAAGTTGCAGTAACCCCTGAGCCAACAAAAACTCAAACTCGCATTACATGAAGGTTAAAATACAAATAGTAATTGCTTACCATAAGAGTATTCCATGGAAGCGTGGGGAGCAAAGCCTGGAAGAGTGGAGTGGCTCCGAGCTGTTCAATCACCCAGGGAATTCCGTCCGAGTGGAAGGAAACGTTTTTTAATGTTTTAAAACATTTTTTTATTTATTAAATCAGACGGTTGACTTTTGTTCAATCGTCTAACAAAAGATCTAACGGCTACAATTAAGATAAAAAAGCATTTGGGCGAGTTCATTTTAGAGGGAAACGCCTTACGGCGTAAATATAGAGCACTGACCTAAGTGGTGTCTAAAGACACCATCCTTTGTTTTATTGTTCAGTATGACAAATAATTATGGAGGTTTTTGGACTGTAAATAAGTTACATTTTCTATCAAACACTATCATTTGTTTTATTGTTGAGTATGATAAATAATTATGGAAGTTTTTTTTACTATAAATAAGTTACATTATTTATCAGACACTATTATTTGTTTTTATCTTTTGTTTTATTGTTCAGTATGACAAATAATTATGGAGGTTTTTGGACTATAAATAAGTTACATTATATATAAATATTATGGGAAGAATTATGGGTGTCTGTATATTTAGAACTTGAAATCACTAGTAATTTGACCTAAGTCATGTTTATTGGACAACCCTAACATAGATTGCAAAACTTGGAAAAATATGTGCAGCCTTAGAGATTTCATCCCCTTTAATATTTGAAATGGATATTTTTTTTTATTGTTTAAATTAATTTTTTCATTTAAAACGTGGAAAAATATTTGCAGCCTTAGAGATTTCATCCCCTTTAATAATTAAAATGGATAAAATTTTTTATTGTTTAAATTAATTTTTTAATTTATAAATAGAATCTCTTTAAACACTATAGTTGCATAATCATTGCTAGATTTCATACAAAATTGACCAAAAAAAAATTAACTTAAAAAGAGACAAAATATAGAATAATAAAATTAGAAATGATTTTAACTTTTAAACTGCTTTATATAATATCTATATAGTTTTTTGTTTTACCATATATACATAATAAGATGAGGGATATTATATTACTGCCAGAAACATGTATTTACAGATTGTTTCTAATGGTCTATCACTATCACTAGGGAAACGAAATTAACAGCATAAACTCATTTTTTTTTTTTAACTATTCTATTTTTCCAAATTTGTTAATTTGATAGCGTAAACACATAAAGAAAAAATTACATAAAAATCACCTCATAAGATATTAACCAAATGCTCATCTAATAACATAAAAATAAAACGAAAAAACCACATAAAAAGCACGGCATAAAATGATAAACATAACCACACTAACCGATAAGATATTGGCCTATACCAAATGCCAATCTAATAGGAATTAAGTTAAGGGAATTATAGGAATTAAGCAAAGAAGTAAATGGAATTAAGAAAAAAATTAAACAAAGAATTAAGCAAAGAACTAAATGAAGAATTAAATGAAAAATTAAGTAAAGAATTAAATGAAAAATTAAGCAAAGAAATAAACGAAAAATGTTAATTATTTAATAAAATATTTGAGACTAAACATGAGTAAATTTTAGGCTAAAACAGAAATAGAATTTAATACTCCAGTATTCTTGAAGATTAGAAAATTCAATATTGAACATTCAAAAGCAAACATGAATAAATTTTAGACAATTCAAAAGCAAATATGAATAAATTTTAGACCAAACATCAACGGAATTTTGAAAATTAAAAACTGAAAAATTGAAGAGTAAGCATGAATAAATTTTAGAACAAAAAACATAAACAAAACTTATAATGCTTCAATAATGCTTCCATATTCATGAAAATTCAAAAGAAAATATTAAAATTTCAAGGGTAGACAAACCATCTCTTATTGCATCTTTTCTGGACAATATTCTATTATGAGTTTGTTCTATTCAGCCTGGAGGTTGATTCAACTTGATAAATGGTTTATGGAACAAGACCTGCTTTGACATCCACTGCTTGGTGCTTCCCTCGAGAAAATGCAACTGCTGGTAGTGCTATTGAAACTACCTAATTGAGCTACGCGTACAATCCCAACATTTGAAACTGCCTAATTGGTCAGTTGCTAATGTTTCTTTCTTCATTGAGCTACGCGGTCAGTTGCTAACGTTTAGCAGGTATATAGCGATCGATATCGCTTTGACTATAAATTAATTTCATTTGACTTTTTAAATATCAATCGCTATTCAATACTTTAACCAAAATTTTACGCAAAAAGTGAATTTTTAAAATCATTTAAATATTTTTCGATGGTTTTCATTGGCCATTCAGCTTTGGGGTCTTATTGCCGAGTCGAACTTGCTTTTAAGCGAAGTTTGGCCTTTAACCAAAGTTTTTGGAGTATCATATTAATTTGGGTGGACTGATCTATTTACCTAATGTTTTTAAAAAACATTTGGTCAAACAAAAATTTTATCCAAAGTTCTGTTACAAAGGTCTTATTGCAGGTTTCGTTTTCAGATGTAGTCATCCCTTTTAACATATGCTAAGTTGCTAAAAGCAGGGTATTTGTTCTTTGTTTTCATCTTGGGAATCTTCAATGAAAACTATACGAGGATCCTAGCCTTACATTTGGAGAACCCTAAATCTAACACCTGTCACTCATTAGGGTTGGCTTGGCAACTCATTTCACGGAATAGGCTCTAGATGGCTAACATGCTCGTCTTGTAAGTAGGTGAAAACTTCACATAAGCTTGAGCTTTCAAGGAAGGGTGAACATGGAACTGGAAAATAGGCAAACAAGAAAGACCAAAGGCATTAGAGTGTACGGGTTGGTTCTTGCAACAAAGCCATAGATTACATTTCAAGGTGCAGGGAAGGAATTCACGATAATTGAATGGCACAACAAAGCAATACATTACATTTCAAGGTGAAGGGAAGGAATTCACGATAATTGAATGGCACAATAGAGCTAGCGACCTGGACCCAACCGGGCAGCGGTGTGTACATACCACAGCGCTTCTCTCACAGTGCTTGCTAACAATTTTTCTGCCAGGAATATCAGTTTCAAGGAGTAGAAATGGTTAATGGTGAATTCTAATAATTGTTATAACAACTTAATTTGGTTGTAGATTTCATATAAAAATAATGCTTAAATGGTGCTGTCAATGTTAATGCAGAACACAGCTCCAGCACCCATACCTCGAATGGAAGGATGGCAAGCAGTTGCATTTAGAATATCTGGGGACAAGGCCTATTTCCTGGGGTGTGGATTTTATAGTGCGCAGGATACACTGTGTGACGACGAAGGCCGCTATTATTTCAAAGAGTGTTACATTGAAAGATCCATAGACATCATTTTTGGCAATGGGAGATCCATGTACAAGGTCAGAACATGATAAACTAGCACAGAGACCCATCTAAACCATCTCCGGACCTGGTTGCGAGACAAAAGTCCATTACGTTCACAAACTCGGCTGCACAGTTCTTTTTTGAAAATCATTATGTAGGAAATATGATAAAGTACATAGAAAATTTCAATTCTTGGGAATATTAAGTGGGCATTCTATTTTAACATCTATATTTAAAATATAGAAACAATTTTATTTCTATTTTCAATTGAATCGAACTGAATTATAAATGATGTATTTTAATTCTAAATGTGTTTCTATATTTACTCAAAAGGCATATCTCATGTAATATTTGTATTTAATAAGTTGGTAAATGTTTAATTTTGCATTTTTTTTTTATATCTAAACTTTTCTGAAGCCAAGTGAATTGTTAATAATAAGGTGAAGTCATGACCTGTAATAAAAATGTTTCGGTGCGAAACAGTTTATAGAAATATTCTTACAAAACAAGAGTATATATTTTCCATAAAATTATTTATTATAGTAATAATATTACAGACTTTTTGTAACATTATGGGTATATCTTTGTAAAATTATGGGTATAATATGTTTGGAGATTTTCGGATTTTGGTGAGTGTTTTTTTAGATATATATTGTTTTAATTTTTTTTTAATTTTTTTTTGGTCTAGTATTGAATCATTGCATTTAATAGATCTACTGTATTATATAGGTTTGTATAGTTAACCCACTTTAGAAGGGCTCTAGAAGAAAGAGCTCTTAAATTTCGGAAAACCATTTCAGCCAGCACCAAAGAAGATTGCAGTAAGAAGGAAAGGAGAAGAGCTAGGCAGCAGTGAGTGAATGAAAATGAAGCGACCTTTGTGTGAAACTGAACTCATCTGCTGATACAATCCTTTGTGACAACTGTATATCATGAATATCATGAGGTCAATTTATTTAACCACAAATTAGCATTCAATCCATAAATAGTGTAGTGAATTTTATTTTTCCCGATAAATAGTGAATCACACTACGATGGCATGCCTAGATTTCCAGCTACCATATCCTTAGCCTTGAGCAACCATCCATAGTAATTTCGTCAATGAAGTTAGCTCAATGTTGTGTAACAAAGCCATTAGTCTGTAGCCGAACAAGCTCGTCAATCCAATGTCTAGTATCCTCGCCTAGAAAAATCAATTTAGTGCATAATAGCTACGTTAAAGAAATTAAGGAAATAAAAATGCTATATTTTCTCTTTTGAATGTTTATATATATATATATAATTTCAATATCAATGCCAGTAAATCTATATTAATATCAATTTCATATAGAGAGAATGTGTGTATACATATAATGTTGACTTTAATAAAATATTTCATTCTAAAAAGAGGAAGAAGTAGTTGAAAGTAAAAATATTCAATTCCATTCCTAAAAATGATAAAAAAGAGAAATGTAATTTATTCAAATTTTTAATAGAAAATTAATATATTGTATTTAAAATATTATTGATAAAAAGGGATTTCAAGATAAATCATTAATAAGAAGTTTGAAGATACCAAATTAATATGTATTTAAAAATATATTAATATCATAAAATCATTCTATCTCACTCTTGATGCTAAGTAAAATATTTCAATTATGTGTATATTATATATAGTTAAAAAAATCACACACCTATATATTATATAAAGAAATCTAAAAAAATCTTAATTTTGTGTGGTTAAGACTATTTAAATAATTTTATTATTTTGGTTCTTTTAGGTATATTTTTGCTATCAATTTCAGTTAAAATCTAACCAAAATTTGTTAGAATAGCAAGTTTAAGCTCTATGCATTACACAATCCCCATATCCCAAAAAAATGATTTTTAAGATACTAAATTTATTTATGTATTAAAAAATGCAAGGTAAAAAATGAAAAATTCCACATGGTGATGGCGAAAATTAAAGAGATGGAAAAAATAATATTAATCTATATTAATCTTAAATCCATGCAGCACTAAGAACCCAAAAGTATCCCATATATACTAGATAATAGATAATAATGTGTTTAGGTAATATATTGGTGTTAGAAAAGTAATTTAGGTACTATAAATTATATTTAACCAAATGTATGATGTAAATATAATTTAAAATTTATTACATCAGAATATCATAACTTACCAAAGTATAAATGAATTATGTAGTTAGGTAATATATTTGAGAGGGAAAAGTAACGCTGAATAAGATCAAATGAAAAACGAATAGAGCTGTAGACACTTTTCCCATTAGAAAGTTAAAGGGCAAGTAATCCAATATATAGAACCAGCCCCTCGGCCCCTCGATCTGGTCCATAGCATGCATTTTCAACTCGTCAGATTATGCCATGGTGAACATGCCTATGCCTAGCGCCACACCGAGAATTAATCTGGTTGCTTCTTTTAGAAATACAAAAGCCTTTCTGTGCATGGATTACATTTTGCAACGAGATGCATTCGATGAATTATTTTTTTCTGTCTATTACACAATGTGGTTGATATAGTTCGAGAGAAAACAAAATGTCAGAGAAAATATTGCTCCGATTGTATTTAAATTTTGCATGCCATATATGTTTGTTAAAAATGGAAATGGTACAGATTAAATATTGTTCCAATCGTTGTTGTATTTTACACGATATATAAATTTGTTCAGCTTTAACCGAAAAAAAGGTTAACTAAAAATTGAAATAGTTGGATTTAACACAATATATAGATTTGTTAAGCTTTAACTGATAATGAAGACCTTTATTAATGTCTTGTGTGAACAGGTGGGCAGACGGGCACACGTAGTGGTTGTGTGTTTTGTATGTTGCTGGATGTGTGGGTGTCTCGCAATGGCGGGCTGAATGCTTGTCCCTAGCTGTTATATAGCGTTAGATCATAGAGAGAGCCCTGTTATGGAAACAATTTCGCCTCTTGACTAGGTAGATACAGTTACGGTTCTTGTTGGATTTATTGACTGGACTAATGAAGTTCCAGTCTAAGAAGCAGCCGAGCCGAAGACTAGCAATGTATGGTCAAACTGGAAACTAATACTTGGTTAGTCATGTGTCCTATGCTTCTTTTGAACTTGGTCAATTGACTTGGCTTATTATTTCAATCCAAGTTAATATACAAGCTATTTTCGGCAGGTATGCCGTGTGCAACACGAACTTTAAGAGATTATAGGAAACCCGTTAAGAACTTAAGAGGCTCTATTTGAAGAATACATTGAGGCTATATTGTTGCACAATTCATGCCCCTAAACTTTTGTAAGACGTGAAGACGGAGGTGTGCAACATTGTTAACGCCACATACAATGTCACTTATGAGGGTGAAAATGAAAGTGGGAAGGGGGTTGTGCAATTCTATTTATAAAGCAAGGATAAAGGGTGAAGTCGTGTAGCTCTCTTTAGAGAATATGGGTATGGGAAAAGTTGTGCAAGCATGTGAGATAGGTGTGGAGGGTGAAGTTGTGCAAATAGATTAGAGTAGGGTTGGAGCATGAAGTTATGTCTTCAGTGCTAAAATATGATAGACGTTATGCCATATATTATGAAATTGAAAATGGGTCATCGCTTAATATATATTATGAAATATAACTTTAAGTTTTTATTAAGTCATTGACCGAACATGCTTGAGAGATGAAGTAAAAATGAAAATATCAAGGCACAAAAACTAAATTAGTAATAGAAAAAATGTGAAAGTAAAGTCTTGTTCCATTAATCACGCCTAAAAGCTCTCCTAATTTTATTTATTTATTTTGAGAATATCTACTTAGAAGCCTAAATATTAAACTGACTTGGAATTTAGGAAACTAATTCCACAAATGCATGAACCCTTATGTCTATTATTTACAATAATTTTCCTTTGGGCTGAATGCTCCCGCATCAGACTCCCAAGGTAGAAAAAATTCATGATCTCCTCATCATGTGTTCAGATCTATGTTTACCTGGATCCCATATCTTGTGTTGCAACTTTTCATTTGTCGCTGCTTCTGTCTGTTGTTCTTCTCCAGGTCTCCACACTTTATGTTGCCGTGCTCCACTAGCTGTACTCTTGCAATCTTTTGTTTTCTTCCTTTTGCTACTTCTCCTTTGTTTCACTGCTTCTAGTCTCTTCGAGGACTACTTCATGATCATCCGTCTCATCATTTCAATTTCTTTGTCTAGTAGATTTTCTCCAGCTTCTTCAGTAAGACCTGTACTCACAAAACAATTGTTAGAATAAAAAATATAAAGCATTAGTGCCTCTTGTGCTACTACCAATGTTGTCTCAGCTGTCATCATAAATGTCACCCCACATGTTGCTCTAGCTATCACTATCGATGTTGCTGCCTCCCAACCTTCATGTCCCTCTACAACATTCTTTTGCTCATCACCTGCAATTTCATCTGCAACTTTTTCGTCTGGTTCAGATGTCTCCAGCAAATATTTCAACACATAAGTCCTCTGTCTCTCCAACTCTCTTCTCTGGAGATCTAGTTGTCTATACAATTCAACAATTTCATTAGGAGTAGAACTTGGAAACTTCACACAATTTTCTATACCTTCAACAACTTTTGAGCAATCATCAGCTGGTCCACTATTCTGATTAGACTCCTTTGTCTTCATTTTCTCATCATCGATCTGAATAGCCTTCAGATTTAACTCTTCTTGGACAAATTCTAAAGCTTGTTCATCTCCGTGTTCTATACCTGCAAACATACACAACTCATTAGTTTTTAAATCACAAGACTTTTCAGTCTTGACTGCTTCCTTCAACATTTTCCTTTTAATATATCTGCATGTGGGATTTTCAAACTCCAACTCTGGCGCAAGAACTCTAAGTCCCTTTTTCAATAAGGCAATCACAATTTGCCTCAACCTCCTCTGCAACTGTCGCCAAATCACTCTCTTTCCCTTTAGTGGAAAGATCCATTTTCTTTTCCGATTTTCCTGCTCTTGTAGCCATTCTTCTAGTACCTTCAATTGTACCTTTATTTCTGCAATCTCTCTTTCTCAAACCTCTATAGTCATCTCATCTCTGTGGCATTTCTCTGAACCTCTTCTTCCTCTAGAAAAACTCCCCCTAACTCTGGCAGACTGCTTCCTCATGAGTTTGTCACTCACCATGAGTTGTAATAGCCTCTACAACAACAATCTCTCTTGCTGCAACTTACCTCACCAAGCTCTCCTCACTCAGTCTTTTCGTAAGTACTGGTTCACTGCCTTTGGAACCTTTTGAGCACTCCTCTGCTCTCTCTAGGCTATCTCTTCAACTCACCTTCTTCTTCTTGAGGACACTGCAATTTTCCTCCTTATCCAGCCTTCAATTGGATGTCAGGTTCATTACCACCTTCTCTACAACCATAAACTTCATTTACAAATTTCAAATCAGAAAAATAATCTCACCTCTTAAGATCTTGCATGATCTTGTCTTCTTTCCTCTTCTGCAATCCTGTTCACTTGTGTAGTTTGCATATGAGATTTAAAAATCATTCATCACACTTCAGTTCTAAAAAGAAAACAAACATCTTCAGCTGAGCATTCTAGCTCTGATACCACCTGATGCAAGCCAGCCTGCAATACCGAGGAACTCCATAAACTTATGCTGTATTAATCCTCATTTGCAATCAATTCACTAATCACATCAACCCAAAATTACAATGTGCAATTACAATTTCAGTTTACATGCTTTTCGCTGGCATTGATGATCTAGATGTTGTTAATTCAAGCAGGCCAGGTTCGATAAGTTTGTTGTCGGTTTCCGAAACCTGCACATTCAAGGCAGAGGAGCATTTTTGGAATTCAAAAATTTCTTCGTTGTCCAACCCGTACCCAAGGACGACATGTTTATGACAATAAATGTTCTAAGGTTTCTGTGTTCAAACGCTCCAATTCAAAGGCAAGAACTGCATTAGATACCTTGAGTTCAGGTTTGTTGTCTACAACAATCACTATAGGCTCAACCTCAGCCTGAATCACTACACTGCCTCTCATTCCCAAAAAAAAACTAATGAACAACACCAAAATGAAATACTTTAAGGTCCCCATACTGAAATCTCCATTAGACGATAGCCAGTAGGCAAATGTAAATGAATTCAACTGTTCGAACTGATCAAGAAACGCCACCGCATATTCGAAACCTCAAATTCGATGATTCTGGGCTCACAAAGACAAGATGTTACATGCCTCTCAGAATTTCAACAACGCTCTCACTTCTACCACATTTCCAAAGCGTTTTCTCTGCAATTGATCTTTAAGCAAATGTCCCTTTGGTCTCTGCGCCCTTTCTTCGTTCCATCACTCAACAGTACCATCAGATTCATAAAAGTCAATTTCCTCATTCTTCAATTTAATTCCACACACTTTCACTTTGATTTCCGTCAATCTAATACTATGGATTTATTTCAAAACTTGCGCTTTCAATATATATATCAAATCACCACTGAATTGATTATCAGTTCCATTGATCTTACAAGCCGAAACACAGTTTTATATTCTTGTTTTTAATGTCAACTTATACAACCGATGACACTAGTGCAGTCAACAACCATGTATTTAATACAAAACTGATACCATTTTGAACAACTTCAATAACGTGGTCATATATCATGTCAACAACCAACCGATTAATAATAATAGTGATTCACAATTATTAATAACGCATTCAAGTTATTATATGCACCCTTCATAGTTCGATTGATATTGAACCCAATTCAGAAATTAACATCCAATTTCTAAAAACCACACTTATCATATTAATAAACAAATACTTACAACCTTTCTTCATGGCCAGATCTTCAACGTTCATGGCCCTTACAATTTGCCAGAGGACTTACAGCCTTGGCTGTTCAACTTATTCTCCTCCACACTCTCTCACACTCTATCCTTTTCAATGCCTTTGAGGCTTCATAATTTATAAAACTTAGCATGATCTAAAAATCCTAAAATCACTCACTAAAAGCTCTAACTCTACATGCAATGCATACATATGGCCAAAAGCATCTTGAGGCTTTATTCCATCTTTTTCCCTGTTCTAAAATAGAAAATCTTTCCTTATCACTTAATGATCCACAACCATTGCTTTTTACGCCTAAAAGCTCTCCTAGTTTTATTTATTTATTTTGAGAATATCTACTTAAAAGCCTAAATATTAAACTGACTTGGAATTTAGGAAACTAATTCCACAAATGCATGACCCCTTATGTCTATTATTTACAATAATTTCCCTTTGGGCTGAATGCTCTCGCATCGTGGTCTCATCTTAAATAACACGAGTCAGCATTTAACCTCAATTGTTTTTATAGGGGTCTAATTTCTCTATTTCGACACCAATTTATTGATGCCCTAGGGGGTTTTTATGGCGCTCAATCCATATATACAGTAAAAATATGAGCTTAAATAACACAAATCATGATTTCACTTCAATTTTTTTTTATAGATTTTATGCAGTGGAAAGTCCAAAAAGTCTCACTAAAGACAACTCCATTCACAATGCACCCATATGCTAATAAAATGAAAATATATGATAAGTCTCACTAAAGACAACTCCATTCACAATGCACCCATATGCTAATAAAATGAAAAAATATGATAAATGCTGATTGCTCCTAAAAATGTCAAGTGGATTATAGAACCAAAACAAACCTAAACCATATATGAAAGAATATAAAATATGAAAACTTGTTGTGACACATAGAAAGATTGACAAATTAAAACAACACAATAAACAATAGAAATCACTTTGCACATATATTTCATTATGAATGGGAGAACCCAATATGTTTAGAATTTTTGAGAAGAAAACTCAAAAACCCATAATGGCATACTCATATCAATACTTACTATTGTAGTGATAATGAAATTAATTGCAATTTAAGAATCGGAAAAGAATAAACCAAAATCAAGATATGCCTCTCCAAAATCAAGATATGCCTCCAAGCTGTTAGAGGTAGGAGGCATGTAGTATATTGAGTATAGGAGCAAAAGGAGTCATCTAATATAAATATTGAATTTATTTGTTTGGAGAACATTTTTTGTTTGTCATATTATTTTAGATATATTAACAAAATATTATTATCTTTTATATCGTTAAAAACATTATATATATATAAAATGTTTATACTCAAATATGAAAAGCCTTCATCTTCTAACTTTTTACTAAAAGATAAGGAGTTGTAAAATTTGTTGGTGGGTAGTAACTAATTCTAAATTTACACATTTACACTTTTACTCCTACATGTCAAAGCTTTGAAGAAAACATAAATAGTGATAGGAAGTAACTAGTGATAGGTATATTATTTGCATCTTGTTCATGTTCATTTTTTATAAAAACATTGCAGAAATATCCTTATGACACAAAAATTACAATAACACTACTCTCAAAACTGTGGTCTAATGAAATGTTTGAAAAATAGATATAACATTATATTATATTATCCAAATGTTATATTATAATAAATAATTATATTGATAAGTATATTTATTTTGAATTATGTTAATGTAATGGTTATATATTTAAAAAATTCACATATCTTTTTAATTAAATTTGTTAATTTTTTTTTATATTAAAAATATAAAATTATCAGTTTACTCTAAACTCTCTCCACAATCTAAATGTTTAATTTTATTTTTTCAGAACACTAAATTCCTTTAAATAAAGGATAAAGATTTGAACTCCATAACATATTCAAAAAAAAATTAATAACCTTGAAGAAGTTTATCTGTCCAAATTACTTATACTTTTCTACCTATTAATTAAATTGATTGAACGATATGATACTGCTATCGATTACCTATTAATTAAATTGATTGAACGATATGATACTGCTATCGAGAAACCGACTCTGAATTTAAAATTCCCCACTCCTATCGAAATACTTCTTAATAAAAAAATTCCCACGTTTTAAAAAAAACTAGTTTATCGCACTTCATAGATAACGACCGCAAAAAAAACCTTTAATAGTTTCTCGACCCACAGAGAGATGTCGGAGACCTCTAACTTCGTGTACAGAGTATGATTTAAATTCTTACCATATCAATATGCAATCTGTGACCAACTATTTTGTCGATACAGACCGTCAGTTTACCGATAACTTCATTGGCCAGACACGGAAGATAATGGAGAAACGAATAAATAAGTAGAGAGATGCCAATACTCTATGCTTAGCAGCGATCGATACATCGACTGGGCCAACGAAGCAACAGGTATGTGCTGGCGATACATCGGAGTGAGCGAACAAAACAACAGGTATGTGCTGGCAAGGGCTGGCAAGGGCATATCCAGGACCTTCTCTAATTATTTGTCCATTTCCTAGCCGAGCAGATACTCCATGCACCGAAAAAACCTATCTGGAAACTCACTTTGTAATGAATCTACATTCCCACCTTCACAGTTGGCTGTCTATGTAAACCACCTCCATCTCTTTCACATTCCACTCCATCAGTACTGTCTTTCCGTCCTCATGTTGCCAAATATGTCAGGGACTCTTTCCGTCTTCCTTCTCGCCTTTTTCGCAGTGATATCCCTCCAGGCATATAACTGTGGGGCTGCTTACTCTCAACCGTCTACACCGTCTACAGTTCCGAAACCCAACAGTGTCCCCTCCTCCAATCCCAAACCCAACAGTAACAGTGTCCCCTCCTCCAATCCCAAACCCAACAGTGTCCCCTCATCCATTCCCAAACCCAACAGTGTCCCCTCCTCCACTTCACAAATCTCCTCCGAAGACAACAATGTCTACTCCTCCAGTTCACCGTTCTCTACTGCATGTCTTTCATTGATCTCATTGATCTTCATTTTATCTAATCTAATCTCGTTGAATTGCAGGGACGATATTATAAAGCTCTTCTTTGAATAATCGTTATTGTACGATGGTACAATATGCACGCACTGGTTTATTTTTCCGCTTGCCTTTATTAATGTGTTTCAAGTCTTCAAGTCCCTAGTCTTTCGCATGTAAGTTGCAAGCATATGTCAATCTATTTTTTCGCATATAAGTTGTAAGCATGTCTATCTACTTTTTCGCAATAAAATTTCCAGTGCCTCATTTTAGTCTACATTTTCTCTATGGTTAATCATGGGATGAACAGCACGGCCGGGGAATAACGTGTATTCACAGGGAATGTAATGGTAGATTGTTGTTGATATCTTTTCTCTTCCACGATAAAGTAAATTGCCATATGCAGGCTGACTGGAATAATTTGTACTAGTTTAATTCTTACATTTTTTTTTCCCTTTCTAAGTCAATAAAATTTTGCAGAGTTTTTACGATTTGTAGTTTCAGTTGTGCACTCAGTAGTTTAAATGTATTTATAAATTAAAAATACAATTTAAACGAATAAAATATCTATCCTGCTAAAAATTATATTAGCTTTTTTTATATCAAAAACTAAAAAGTATAATGGTTTAATGGTTAAACTGCTCTAAATAATTTTCATGGCTCCAATGACACACGCAACGCGAGGTGCAACTACTCATTTCCTTGGGGGGGAAATTCTTTCAGTTAGTTGTATTTTCATCACGCCAATCACTCAGTAAAAACGAACTCCAATCATTCTGTCAAAAGCTCTCTTATTTACTAATTAACAGAGTTATCACCTACAGTATATATTTCTGGTAGCTGATCAAATTGTGTTATTAAAGTCACATAGATAATTACTTTACATCAGGCTAATTTGTCACACGAAATGAAATGCAATCGGTTTGTTTAATTCCCACGAATAACTCTCAGTTGATAATTAAGAGATTTACCACACTTTCAAGAAATGTGGTAAATTAAGAAAAACTACATGATGCTGGTTTCAAAGTAGGTAAATTTAGAAAAACTACATGATCTTGGTTTCTGTGTTGGTTTGGGGATACTGTGTAATTGAGTTGAGTTGTCTTGACACAGAAAATAATTTCATAATAATATCTCAGTAATACATAAAACAAAATATAATAGTTAAAAATTAAAATATTATACCAATAATTTTATTTTTAATAAATATTAATTTAAAAGATATGATTAGGTTAATGACAAATTTAATGATTTATACTCATAACAATTTAGATAAGTTGAAAATTATAAATGGTACTGAGAAAATTGGAATTTAGGGAAGGGGTTACAGTTATGACAAGAAAATAAATAAAAATTGTATGAAAAATGTTAATATAATGAAATAATGATTGTTAAATATTAAGAATATTATTAATTATAAACTATTAAAATAATTACATAATCTAAGTTAGAATTAAGTAATTATTATTATAATTAAAATTTTATAAATTAAAAGGGAAGTTAACCAATTTTAACTTTCCAATGATTAATAAGGGAAAAATGAATTGTAAATGATTAAATAATAAAGCTGAATGGTTAATATTGGGCTATAAATGTGTCTCAGAAGAATAAGTTTACCATTATTAAATTTTAAGTAAAGAGTGTCAATTATAGAATTAATGATCAACTTGAATCCATCATATTTTTAGAGATCAAATATTTTTTGAATGTGTCTCATAGATTTTGATCCTTATTAATCTTCATAAATTGAAAATTCTAAATTGATCTAAAACTATTTTATTATTAATTATAATAAATTTAATTAATAATTATCATTATAATTAAATATAGATATAATTATTAATTTTTTATTTATTTTCTTTTTTAGTTTAGGTTTTACCTAACTTAACAAATCTAAAAATCACCTCTCCATAAATAGCTTTTAACTTTTTATTATTACTTCATTCCATACCTTCAACATCTCTTAATATCCGATAAAAATCACCTCTCCATAAATAGCTTTTAACTTTTTATTATTACTTCATTCCATACCTTCAACATCTCTTAATATCCGAAAATTCCTTGGCGTTCATAGAAAGTAATAATATTTACTTCTACCATTATTAATCCAGAATTGGTTGCGAAAAGCAATATCTTCACTTGGTTACAAATTAGGAAATTAGTGGCCAAACTAGTTTAAAACTTTAAACATCGATGAAATTGGAAAGACGAGAAAAAAGAAGATTTGGATTTGGAGGAAAATTTTCTTTGCTTTTAAAAAAAATAAGACTCGGAGAAAAATTTTATTGGTCTTCAAAAAAAATTGGAGTTTCTTAATCTTAAAAAAAAAAGATTTGGAGGAAAATTTTCTTCGTCTTTAGAAAAAAAAGAAATGCGATTAAGAGAGAGATGGGCTAACTCTTATACATGCCCTAGTTTTCTGGCCAGAACGCAATGAGGATGGTTGATCTTTACAAATGGAAGGACGGTCCGCATTCGGAAGCTGGTTTCGAGTAACACAGACAAACGATGCCACCATGCAACGAGTCATGGTTGTGTTTTGGTGTGGTAATGGAGAATCTAATAAACTATATGGAGATTGGTATGTGTTTTCCTGTGTCCGTGGGGTCTCTACAGAGTTCATTGCTGGGTGCCCTCGCGCATATATATTAACAATTTACTAGTATTGTCAGATCTGTATTTTAGGAAAAGTTATTATAATTCAAAGAGTCTGCTCATTATCAATATGGTGGTGGCGAGACTAATGGATGGTGTATTACTAGTATTGTCAGATCTGTATTTTAGGAAAAGCTATTAGAATTCAAAGATTGTGCTCATTATCAATATGATGGTGGCAAGACTAATGGATGGTGTATGTGTAGTGATGGGGCCACGACACTGTAAATTCAACATTGTTGTCCTGTAACTATCTCCCAATCCCGTATTGACACATTCTCCCATGAGCTCATCCCCTCTATGTTTATCATTAAAAAATGTGTAAATGGTGATGATGGTACCAAAGATTCATGAGGCTCTGCAATAGCAAGAGATTTGCACAAGTTTTATGCTAAGAGAGCCCATGGTTCTCTGCAAAGAAAGATAAGTATATTGTTAAATTTATTGAAATGATTTAAAAATTTCATAAGCCCAAGAAAAGATAAGATAGGTTAAGTTTACATGTTTTTGGGAAAGATTATATGTGCATCTTGTGTGTATAAAATAATAAGAAAGAGTTATTTTGTTGAAGTATTTGATAGGTGTTTTGCCCATCAATTGATAAAAATAAAGGCTGTTTTCTTAAAAATATGTATATGAATCTTGTACATACAAGAATAAGAACACATGTTTGTTTATTGAAAAGATTTTGTGTTTGTATGGATTGAAGTGATGGTAAAGTAATAGGGATTATGTTAAAAGGAACACATATTTCATGTCGAAAAGGATGACGATTGTGATATTGAAAATATCTGATTACATGTGAAAGAAAGAAAGAAATATTCATTCACTTGCATAAAAATAATAACTAAATCTAATAGACTTTGTTGAAAACAATGATTTCTTGGGAATAAAGTATATATTTTTGTGTGCAGTAAAAGAATAATTTCTTCGAAAAGGAAATATATATTTCTTCGAAAAGGAAATATATATTTGCATGTAGAGAATGCATAACTATGCTGTTATCTTTCTTTGGGAAAAGTCTATATATTTGCATGGATATAAGAGCGCTTGAGCTAGATTTCTTAAAAGAATATATCATTATTTTCATTAGTTTCTTGAAAAAAAGAACGTGTACTTAAATGCACATAAGTAACAATTCTATTGCTAAGTCTTAGGAAAATAATATGTTTGAGATGCACGAAACAATAGCCATTGTATTAATTTTTGTTAGAAAGAATATGTGTTTATGTTTCTACTATCTAGAAAATAGAAAAGTGTGTTTTCATGCAAGATTTAGTTAGCTCCTCTTGAAGAGAAAGATGTTTTTAGCATGCAATAAGAATAGTTGTCATGTTAATTTCTTTTGGAAAGAACAAGTAGTTAGGTGCAAGAAAGTAATGACTATTATGTTAGATGTATTTTTGAACACAGCATGTTTTTTCATGTACAATAGACATTTTGAATAACTCTCATTTGGAAGAGGTGGTTTTCGAAAGAAAATGCATTCACATGAATAAGAATAATATCTATTGTATTGGTGATTTTGGAAAAGAATACATGACTGCATACACAAAAGAATAGCCTAGGGATAGCCGCTTTTGAATAAAACTTATTTACTTACATGCACAAAGATCATAGTTAGTTGTAGTACTTTTCCTCTTGGAAAGGAACGTCTGATTGTGTTAGGGGAATATTAGTTAATGTGGTATTTATTTGACATACATGCTTTGATAGTTATATACTTATGATTAATGCATGTATAATTTTGTGAAAGGAAGCATGTCGTGATATTTTGTTTACATTTCATGTATTTGCATGAATAGATGTTGAAGAATCACTATTAAATATTGATTAATAATTTCACTAATCATAATATCAAAATTTGTTCACAACAACAATGGAAGGGAAGGATGGTGACATATGCAAAGGAAATATTATGTTTAACATTGTGACTGATAAAAGATCCATGTAGATTGACAGAATGTCAGTTGTGGGATGATCCATTGATGGAAAGAATAAGTAGTTACGTGCAATAAAATAATGGACTATTGTGTTAGATTTAATTTGAAATAGAGCATGCATTTTTCATGTAGAATAGCTATTATGAATAACTCTCCTTTGGAAGAGGTGGTTTTCGAAAGAATATGCATTCACATGCATAAGAATAATATTTATTGTATTGGTTATTTTGGAAATGAATACTTGACAACATACACAAAAAATAGTTTAGGTCTAACTTCTTCTAAATAAAATTTATTTAATTATATGCACATAGATTAGAGTTAGTTGTTGTGGTTTTCCTCTTTGAAAGGAACATGTGATTGTGTGAGCGAAATGTTAGTTAAAGTTGTATTTCTTTGATAGACATGCTTTTATAGTTATATAATTTTGATTAATGCATGTATAATGTTGTGAAAGGAAACATGTCGCGATATTTTTTTTTTACATTTCATGTGTGCGCATGAATAGATGTTGAAGAATCACTATTAAAGATTGATTAACAATTTATCTAATCATGATATCAAAGTTTGCTATAATCTCTATGAACAAATGCATAAATCAGGTGTTGGCTTAACGTGGAACAGGCCCAGAAAGAACTTAGGATAAAATGATATTAACCACCTTTAGAAGTAATGAAACTAATTACATGCAAATTTTTTTTACATGAGTTACGGATAATGATAATAAATAATTTATTTTTTATATGGGTTAGGGATAATGGTAAATGTTTTGAGATTTATGGATTAGATTTATATTAAAATAATAATATAAATAAAAAAGTACATAGAATGCACGGCATAAACTAATAAACATAGAAACATTGAAAAATAAGATATTGGCCTAAGCCAAAGCACTAAATTTTTTTCATCTAGTGAAATTATATCCTAATCATGCCGTAGTTGATCGCCATTAGTGTCTCACAATGAAAGGTTGGTGTCATTGATTGATTTGATAGACAAATTGGCTTTCATTTTTACATTATCCATTTTTTCTAAGAGCTTGACCATGCAAATAATGAGTTCCTATTAAGTGTCCACTTTGTTGTTGAGGACTCTTCCCATGAAAGACATAATATGTCATTACAAGTTAACAATATTGCTCCAGTGAAATTGTCCACATCACAATCCAATCTCTATTCTCTCTCTCCATATGAGTGTCTAGAATAAACCTATGAGCCTATCTGACTTTCTCTTCGACATCCAATATTTCCCTCCGGAGAGGATTGAGTGGGGGTGACTCTAAGGGTAACACGGCCAAAGTAGGGTGGCAGAGAATTGAGTGTGTTTATGTTTGATTTTGCAGTGAATGTGGTTATGTTGACGAGATGGTGTTTCATGAAGTATAATAACGTTTTGGCATGCTATAATATGATAATGTTTATACTTGTGAATCAAAATCGAATTTTTATATGCCGAACTTTTAAGTTTGATAAATAGGTAAATATTTAAATTGATATAGTTTGATTGTTTGAACTAATATGATTTGAATCTGTAATTTTCTATAATCTGTAATGTTTTTGAATGTATAAATCATTAAAATAATATAGTTTGATTGATAATGTAACTTTAAAATTTATACGTTATATGATATTCTGTTAGCTTTGTAAAAAAATTCTGTTAATTTTGTAATTTTTTATTTTTTATGTTGGGCTAAATTTGTAAAAAAGATTATATGTTTTTAAAGTTTTGAAATTTTATAGATTTAAAATCTTTAAAGTTATATATCAAAACTTTTTAAATATTCAATAAATATTACATAAGTATAAAATTTATTATTAAATTATATATATATATATATATATATATATATATATATTATATATATATATAGATAAGAAATAATGCGGTGGAGGAGGATGGTTTTTTAGCTTTTTGAGGCATTATATAGTTGTTAGGGTATTTGTGGTGTTTTTCTTCCAATGGATGTTTTTCGTATCCATGAGTTTTCCTTCTCCTTTTATGATCACTTCCTTCCCAATTGCTCATTCCTCCTTTTATGTTTTTTGGTTATTTCCATTTGTCGCTTCATGTTGTCCTTATTCTTTTTCTCCCTAATGCACTAGCAGTTTATGGTGGTTTTATCAGTTGCCAAATGGTGAGTTAGGAGGTGGAACAAGTGAACTATGGTATCAGGCCACCCTGGGTCCTAATATTCTCTAGCTAGGACAAATACTCTTCACAATATCAACAGTTGTTAAGGCATGGGGTAGTTTAAATCTTCAGTAGGTTTCAATAAACATGAAAAGTTCATTTTCTCTTACGACAAGTAGTATTATTCATCCCCTTTGTCTCCCACAACTTTCTCCCACTACTCTTTTAATTCGTACATCCTCTCTCTATTCACAGTTTTTTTCCCTTCCTTTCATGTGCTCCACTAGAGTTCCGAAGGCAACCTATTCTACTCCAAGGTCTGTAGAGTTGTTTGTATAGATAGGTAAAGGAAAATTTATTTGCAAGTGCTATGATTCAGTGAATATTGTCATTGGAATGGATATATATATTGAGAACAATATGGATTTCATCGTGAAACCCTTAGTGGGTATATTTAGGGTGAAATATTTCAAGAGCTCATTCCTTTAGTCATGGGTCCCTAGTTCCTAAGATCCTATCCTTGGGTATCTATCCACCCTTCATATTTTTGGTGGGGTTAGATCACTTTTTTCTTTCAATTTTTAGCAAACTGTGCTTATATCCAAGCCTAGTGCTAGAATTAGGACAAACATGACATGCTGCTAAAACACTACATTATTTCGTTCAACCAAGTTAGTGAGGTTTCTAATGAGCTTAGGATTTACTCCATTTTTAGTAGTTTTCCACTAAATTTTTGTTATTTATATTTCTTTAAATATATTGGAAACAAATTTGGTTCTTTTATCCTATTGAAGAAGGATGGCAAAGTAGGGATGACCAACTGATGGGATGGATTCAAATTGATGTCAATTTAAGGTGTCGTCTAGTGGTAAATCTAGAGCTAGTTATGGGTGTTTTTTCATGGAATCAAAAGGTTGATTACTAGAATATACCTTTTATATGTTTTATATGCCGTTCAGTTAGGCATATTCGGTGAGATTGCATGACCGTGGGTCCCTTTAGGTTGTCTTGGCCCCCACATAATTTTTTAAGGATATTTGTGGAGACATTACTTTTGTGTCTTGTTCAAAATCTTTCCCACAAGATGTGGAGCTGAAGTAGTCTCCATTGGATATGTTCTTAGATGGCTTCCCTTCTATTGGTATGGTTTCTTTTTCTTCTGAACCTCCTTCATAATTGATTCCTTCCTTTCATGGTGTGAACACTTCCTCCTTTTACCTTTACGATGGGTTTCATCTCCCTACTAGTTTGTCCCATTCTCCTATCATTCCTATTCATTCTCCTCTAAATCTTTCTACCCCTAAGTCCCTTTCTCTACCTAGTCGAGCCTTGAACACTCCTCATACTCCTCTCCATGTGTCGAAGAAGATAAGAAATCATATGCTTTATGCCCAAGGGAAAGGATAAGGGAAATTCCTCTAATTTGTGGTGGTTTAACATTGGATTTTCCCTCGGTCAAACCAATACGAAGGAAATTAATCTTACACAAGGCTTAGGAGTAGACCATGTTGGAGATTATAAAAGGGAAAACATATTACATTTTGTGTGCCCTTAGAGAAAACATAACCCTACATAATGGTGAGTTATGATTATTCCTTCTTTTAATTTGAGGTGTATTAGCAATGCCCATAAAAGGCTAGCAATCAAGAGTATTTTTTCATCAAATAAAATCTATATCATCATGCTATAGGAAACAATGTTCTCTGGATAGAAAGTGTGATCCTTGATTGAGGGGCTACTACAAAATTGGCCGTTTCATCATTTATATCTGGAAGGTTGGAGGAGATAGTGTAAAACTATTTATTCATCCCATTTTCTGTTTACCATTTTATCCAACTTGACCCTCAAATATTCTCCTTTCCCTTATCCATTCTCAATGTGTATAGCATGTATTTTAATCATGAGACTATTTGGCTAGATTCGACAAAGGAAATATACCATGCAAAAATGTAAATAATTATTGAAAGGGATGTAAACTTCACCATCTCCCTAAAAAATGTTTTGGAATAAAAGACTTATATTGACGCTCAACATTATTTTTTTGTAGAGTATCTAGACAATAATCGCGTAGTGGATTTGGAGCTCATTAAAATTCATCCAACATGGCTGAAACACTATTCTAGGGATCAATTAATGTCTAGGATGTTGGCTACATTTTTCATCTCTAAATCCTTTATGATATTTGGTCTCTATTTTAAATCATTAATGGACATTGGAGGTTTCGGGGGGACGGGAAAGGGGAGTCTATTATGTTTTAGTTCAACCTTCCTTGGTTGGAAGAGGAGGATTACTGGGATTTGATATCCTCTAATCAGATTCGTATAGATTATCATTCCTCATCCTCCTTAAGGAGTATTATGTAGAAAAATAAGATGGACTTGCTGAAGTGAAGTAGATGTTGGTTCAAAATATAATATTTGGTGGAGACTTCCCCTCTCACAAATGATCAATTGGATACTCTTAAGGTCTCGGAATCCAAAAATTATTATCTCCTTTTGGAAGAAGAGGAGTGATGGTGGTTGAAAAGTAGGGCCATTTGGGTTTCTTTTGGCAATAATAATTTGAAACCTTTTCATCAATATTTGAACTCAAATAAGAAGGAAAACACTATATGGAGTATAGCCAACTCAAATGGAACGTCTCTCCTCTCCTTCAGTAACAAGGTTAAATAAGTGATTTACTAGGTAAAATAAGTGAATTACTATTTTCATGCTCTTTTCACAACCCCTTAAGGCTATCCCATTTAGGAAATTATTTAAGTTGTCACTAAATTTTCTAATGTGGTCACATGAAATATGAATGAGATTTTGGCAAAGGAAGTATTTGATCAAGAAGTATTGGCCACACTCAAATCTATCTAGAAATCAAAGGCTTTGGGTCCTAATGGCCTTCCAATGGAATTCTATATGGATTTTTATGATTTGATAAGGATAATTTGTTCTTAGTTATTCAAGAGTCACACATTCCTTGCAAGGTTTTGGGTTTCTTCTATTCCACATTCTTATGTCTGATTCCTAAGTATTATGAAGGTACATCATTCACATATTACATGCAAATTGATTGGACCAATATCATCTATAAATTGATATCAAATATTTTTGAAAGAACATTGAAATTGATCGACGTCTCTTCCATCTCCGACGAGAAATTTAGTTTCCTTCAAAAATAGGAATATTCATGATGTTATTATTGTAGCACATGAGGTTTTTCATGATGTTATTATTGTAGCACATGAGGTTTTTCACTCTGTCAAAGTGTTAAATTTGAAGGTGGAAATGCTCAAATTTGATCTTTCCAAGGCCTATGATCGAGTGGAATGGACCTTTCTTTGCTTGGTTCTTACTTAGATTGGTTTGTCTCTACAATTGGTCAATTATATTAAGAGGTGCATTGAGTCTATTTCATTTGTTATGTTGATTAATGGATACCGGTCGAGGATTTTATGAGTTTCTAGGGAGACGCGACAAGGTTTCCCCCTTTCTACTCATCTTTAGTTGACAGTGATTAACGCAATGAGAAAATTGTTGGAAGATATTAAATTTGGGAGGCTTCGGCTTAGTATCAAGGTATTTGAGTATATTATCATCTCCCATATATTTCATGTTCTTAATTTTACACTGGGAAATAGAAGGGATTTTACCTCCTTTGAGAACTTTTTAGACCTCCTTTGCAAGGAACCAGGCATGAAAAACAATATTAACAGATCATGTATGATAATAAATGGAGTTTTTGAGTCATGAGTCACTTTGACTACATAAACTATGCCCATCACTATAAATGCTTTAGAATATGGCTTGAAATACACACGTATTTATATTAATCAAAATAATTATTAAATATTGGATTGGTTATGGCCGGTTAAAAATGTAGAGGCTCATATCTCTAACTAGGCTTCTCACTTTCTCTCTCATGTTGTGTACCTTGCGCTTTTGAAGTCTGTAATGGAGAGTAAACCAATAAATTATAGAAATATTATGGATGTTGCTAACAAAGTTCTTAATTTGATATGGAAATATTGTTTCCGTTTCGTATGAGTTAGAGGTAACAATAGAAAGCGTATTTCCCTTGTTCAATGGCCCAATCTTGTAGATCTGAAGCAGCTATGGGGGTGGGGCATCAAATAAATACATATATATTTTTTTATATATTTAACTAGTAGATATATATGGAGACTACCTCAGGAATCCTTTGTACAGTTTCAAGCTTTCAAACCAATAAAATTTCAAGGGATGTCTACGGTGAGTGGTTCTAGCTCCTAAAAAAATATTCTATAGTTTCAAATGTCTGGAAAGCACTAGTGAGGACATTTCCCTTGGTTAGCAAATGGATATGTTGGCATGTGGATGATGGAAGGAAAGTTATAATTGGGAATGATTGTAACTACCTCCTCCCATATTTACCTGCTTAAATGTAACTTTTTACCTGCAAATATTCTCATTGAAGATGCTTGATTCAACCATTCCCTGCTTGATCGTTACTTTCCTTTACTTTTCTTGACTTCCATTTTCTCAGTTATTTCCTTCTCCTCTTGGTTGTCTTCTCGTATTTGAGACTAATTCCAAAACAAAACTGACAAAATTATACAAACCTATGCTCTGAATGCTTTTTATCATTCATATCTCTATTTTCTTCATTTTTCCTTAATTTTCATTCAATTTTCTCCTCGCATGCAACCTGTGACCTTTCACATCCATTTTATCTTATTTCCCTTTATTTTGATAAATAAAAAGCCAAAATATGCCTATTTTCCTTTTCAAAGCCTTTTCCATTTCCTTTGACAATTTCCCCTTAGCCATAAACACAACAAGTGATTCCCACAAGGATATTTTGCCGAATAATTTAGCTTGGAGAAAGTGTTCCATGACCTTCGTCTTATTATTCCTTTGTTAACTTTAATACATGAACTTTTAACCATGGGTTGTTATATACCCCTCCCCCTTAGGCGAACATCATCCTCGGCATTGTATAATACCTACAGCCAGCAAAACTGCTAAAAATAAAAAACATACTACCCATGGAGATTTATAACTTAGCTCGTTGCAGCATTTAAAATGATCAGCCAACTCAAAATAATAACCATCTTCATGAACATGACCACATGACAACCATACCATCTAGTACAAAATGGGAGAATAGTGACTACATGACTAAAATGTTAGTTACTACAATTATTTCAGGTGAGTTGTGATCAAATTTGAGCAATTTTAAGTGACCCAACTAAAAACGACTAACTTAATTGACTAATTTATTATAGGGATAAAATATATGACTAGATAATAAGTGAACCTATGAAAAGAGACTAAGTTAAATGACTAATATAGTGAGTAATAAAATATATGACTAGATAATAAGTGACAATGTTAAAAATGATTAATGTAAATTCCTGCTATAGTCCAAGAATAAAAATATGATTCACTAACAAGTGCAACAAGTATATGAATTATTAATTTAAGCTAGCCTCTTTTAATTGTGTCACCTCGTAGATGGAAAATTACAATTTTGATACTTAAGTGTTCCATTTCACTAAAATTTAGAGACAAAGGGGTCTTTGAATCCATTTACAGTGTTACAATTTAGAGACCCCTTTAAGGGGGTATTTAAATCCATTTACAATGTTAAAATTTAGGTAGATGGAGTCAATGGGCCTCTTCAAATTAAAAAAATTCTAATAAGAATACATTTCGTTAGAAGCCTTGAAACTACTTCATTATAGAGATTAAAGGCAAACTTTCAAGGTGCTTAAGGAGAATTAGAGTACTTGTTACTATTCGACATAAATATTTCAATCTTAAATCTAGTAAAAAGTGGATCGATGGATTTAAACTTGAATCCAAGCTTCATCATTTAGGACACCCTCTAGCTTTAAGAAAAGGCCAGCAAGCTAGTTATTGTCAACTAAAGTCCATGAAAGATATAAAACATTAAAAAATATGAATAAGGGCATGAGTAGATAGTTTTGGTAGACTTGTGAACTCTAAAGTCCAAACCCTAATAGAATTCCTCTTAAAATAAAAAAATTAAATATTTTTTTAAAATACAACTATATTTTTTTAAGCAAAATATATTAATGTATAAAAACAAGCACAATTTTACTTCATTTATCTTTTGTTTTGAACATTCTTTTCGATATCACCACAATGATTACTATAAACATATGATTTTTCACATTCATATGTTTATTCTTGTAAAAATTTAGTGTAAACTTTGATCATAAGAATAATATTAATAATCTAAACAATCTCATCATTAAAATTTGTAGAAAGAGAGAAACTATTTTATTTTTGTCCACTAAATTCATTAAAAATGAATAGTAGGTTGTTTGGATAAACTCATTAAAAATAAAAAATATGATAATAGAAAAAATATAGAAAATAAATATTCTTATCCACTAAAACACATTTAAAATCAACAATATGATAATGGAAATGGAGGGAAAATTTAAATCTGGAGGGAAAATTTTAATCATTTTTACTATAACGTAATCTATGAATATGAATATTGACCCTGAATGTATCTTGTTGTTTCGTTCTCAATGAGATTAAATAAAATTCACAACAATATCATTTTCATGTCGATATATCATTGCAACTCTTATGTAGCCATGCAAAGGTAGTCCATTGATTTTTTTTATTTTTATTTTTATGAAGTGCAAAGCTGTTTTGGAGTGGCGAAAATTTATGCTCCTTTAAAGTATCTGTGTTTTTTATTGGTCATGTATGTTTTCTATATTTGAATTGGATACAGAGGAGATATTCCTTATTTTGATTCAAACTTTTTTTACTACAACTCATAGTGGGACATAAAGAAACAACTGAGGGGTCTGGTAACCCTATTGTGAACCCAATATAAAACATCTCATCAAAAACGTTTTTGGGGACTACATGGAAGTAGAGAAGTAGTAAATGAGGGTATTTCAAGCTAGGCTCATCATATAAATTATTTTGTATCATATTAAGCTTGACAATGGGAAAACCTTCACCATTAGTGCCAATGCAACCCTATAAATTCCCTAGTGAGTGTTTTATGGTTTTATATTCATATATGATGCAGTAAAAGTATTATCTCTTTGAGGTGATGTAATGTCTTGAATTAAATTACTTTTGTTAAGAATTACTCCAATTTTTTCAATTTGGGTGTTGGGAATGTTTTGGAACTTAAACATAGGAAAAGTGTGTCAAGGAAGCCCCCACTTAACTTTTGGAGAAATGGAGGCCACTAACATTTGAGAGAAATAAAATAAAATTTGTAGTGGGTATATGGGGCCCACATGAAGTACACACCTGGGGAAGAAGGAATTTGAATTCCCTGAGCCAAATCCGATTGGTGAAGGGACCCATAAGGAATGCATGGCAAACAATTATAAAACGAATGAATAAGGGAGAAATATGGGTCTTTTGTCTATTTGAAAATCAAATTTTCCTTGGTTGTTCACCTAAGCCAATATTGTGTTGTTTAGCATAAGATCTTCCCAATAAGAGAAGCTCAACCTTTCTTTAGTGGAATTTGAGTGCCACCCAAGGAAGGATTTCCTTCATCACTGAGGCTGGAAAAAGCATGAGCTATGGGTCCCTAGCATTTCTCGGGTAAAGTACACAGTTTAGAAGCCACCATTGTGTAGAAGGAGAAGTCATTTGTTGTTTGTGGACCAGCATTGTCGGGAAATTTACCGAAGAATCTACAAGGGTGTTCTTTCTTCATTTTCAGCAATGTGGAGGGAAGGTACACCCAAGAGGACTAGAATACATGTAGTTCTCACGTCCTCATACATAGGACTCTGTCATCTCCTCCATGACTGTGCAGTCATTGGAGTGAGACATTTTGGGGCAACATCATCTATAGGAGTTTGGAGATGGGGTGCTGGGAAATCATTTGGAGGAAAAATTTGAGGAGGATTGTTGTAGTTGGGAGAGTAGAGATTGTCACGATCAGTCATAGTAACAAAATTCGAAATTTGGAGTATGTCCAAGTTGTGAAGGGTAAAGTTTTGAATTTTTTAACCAAGGGTAATACTTTTTGGGTTTTTTTGGGTTTTGGAGAAGAAGCACTCTCCTAATTTTATAGAATTTTCTGGACACTCTAGAGTGGAAAAATTAGGGAGTGAAATTAGGCAACAGTGCAATTTTGGAGCAACAACACAATTTTTTGGAGGAGCTTACTATTGTAGCTGTTGATCTTTCTTGTATTCATCACCTAGTGCTTGTAGCTTTCCTCGTGCAAGCCCACATGTATTTCCTTCAACTCATTTCTACCACAACAACTATTATTAAAAAAACTTGTCTAGTTTATGCATTTGGAGAAATTTATGGTTTATGTGTATGCGTTTCTGAAAATTGATGTGTTGTTATATTTGCATGCATTTGTTACCATTGTAAAATTTCCATTAGGAACATTACAATGGTATCAGAGCATTATCTTGGCTAGTTGTGGGAGAGGCTAGCAATATCATAGAGGAGTTGATGAGGAAGAGCCAACAATCGAGGAGGAAAAACCAACAGGTCCTAGAGAGGATGCAGCAAATAATGGGGACATTGAGACATACCTAGCAAAGAAGCCATGCACATTCACACAGAGTCTAGTAGAACAATACCCATGCCCAACCTATCCAGCCAACCATGCCACATTTTCTTGATGAACCAGAGAAGGGGAGGGAACCCAACATCTTTGTACATTTGAGAAGGTCCTTCATGGATAGGATTGGTGAATATGAGGCTTTTGACCTTAGGATTAGGAGGGATTTATCATTTGAGGAGAATAGAGGAGGTTAGTCAGAGGGTGAGATCACGAGGCACTTATTCTCGTGGAGATCTGGCTTTAGATATCATGAGCTTAAGGGGGATATTGAGCATGAGATTGATGGCATGTAGGAGGATCATGTTGATATACCAAGTGTCATCAGGGAGTCACCCTTGTTGGAGATCCCTTTTCTATCTTTGGTTGACACCTTAGTAGAGGGAGTAGGTAATACACTCCGAGGGCCATTTGATGATGTTTTGTTGATGTGGTGGTATCCGTTGTAGAGGTATCCATTGATGAGGTGTCCAGGACCATGTTTGAGTTTTCCGATGATGGTAGCCCACAACATAGTAGGGAGGTGTTAGGAGACATATCCATTGGTGAGGTTGTAATGGGCACAGAGGTACGTAGAGCCATGATAGAGTTCGCAGACGATAGTTACCCATAACAACATTGAAAACACCTTGAGGAGCGTGAGTTAGATGAGGATGTTATGCTCAATGAGCTACTTGTGGAGGGACAATTTGGGACTCCAGTTCAGCCCTTGGTAGAGGAGGATCGGAAGTCATATTGTTCACACGCCATCGATGGGGAGAAAATAGATGGGAAAATGACCAACAAATCTACAATAATTCTAGTTACTGGCTCTCTTGATACTTACATAGATGGGGCCTACAAAATTATCAGGTTTTCTCTACACGTTGGAAGGAGAGTGGTTGAGTTACCTAGAAATATTGTATATGTTGACTGAGCCATTAAGACAAGGCAACATGAGTTGTGTGGGGTGCAACACTCACATGATGGATTTGTTACGTAATTGTGGGTTCTTTCTTTTGATCGTTGTCATGGGGTTGGGTGGCAATAATTATTGATTTAGTACTTGGTGGAGCTGGCTAGGTTCTTTCATACATCCATGGTCGGGAGCATAGTTTAACAGGGGTTGTGGTTTTCCAAAGGGGCTCGAGGGCTAGATCATCATTGGGATATAGTTAAGACTCCCCATCACTTCATGGGTTGGGTTAGTCATGATACTAGAAAGATGGTGGATTCAATGATCAAACTGACCCCCACTTTCATATTCCCATCAGAGTCCTGGACAACACCACTGATAAGTTGGGCTTATAGGGGAGCCGATAGACTCTGCGAGTTGTCTTGGTACGTTTCTCGTGCTTGGGGTCATTGGATGATCAGTGTACC
This sequence comes from Pinus taeda, assembly GCA_000404065.3. Taxonomy (NCBI): domain Eukaryota; kingdom Viridiplantae; phylum Streptophyta; class Pinopsida; order Pinales; family Pinaceae; genus Pinus; species Pinus taeda. The sequence continues at coordinate 267,060 of APFE031386042.1, forward strand.
CTAGAAGGAGGTTGTTAGATGAGGTGGTGTCATCAGGCCACCAGATAGTTCCTTGTATGGGGAGGAGGATTTCCCATGGATATATGGGGCATAGTGCTCATCAAGGAGAAACACCCTAATGGCACCACCATAGGAAAATAGGGAGATTTTCCTGTCAGATCTCTCAGGGAGGATTAGGAAGGGAGGTACACTCATCAAAGAATATGGGGATGAGAGGGTAGATATGGTGGTATTGACAGGATGCGAGTTTATATTTATAGACATAGTTTTGCACCATGACACCCAGGGGTGTATAGGGGCATGCATTAGTTCACATCGATATCCAGTGGAGCATAGATGTTCACAGTGGTGCATAGCGGCATGTATTCTTGCACTAGGTTGTTGAAGGCGAGGTTCGCATCACAGTACATTACCTCATTGAGTGACGGGCACATCGATAGAGGAGGGCTACTAGTTTATCCAAGATGATGCAACACCATGTAGCAGGGTTCGATAGTGCATAGAGAAATGATACTAGGTACAGCTGTATGTGAGGCGACACAAGGATACCTGGTTATATGCAGTAGTGTGTGGGGATACACTCCAGACTAAGGGATTGATACTAGCAGGGAAATTTCTTGATGACGATGTCAAGGATGGCATTAGGATGAACATACCTACATTTGTGTAGGTTTTAACCCGTATAGTAATTACCTTCATTCGAATTCTAGAACACAGAAAATAAACAATGTGACAGCATAACACATAAAAAACATATACACAGAGATTTCCCTTGGATCCCAAAATCGGGACTACGAGCTTGATTTTTCATTATGTTCCTTTCAATGTTACAATACATATTTATACATGCCGAAGCATCCAATACCATGGACCAAAAAATATCGGATCCAAAACCATGGATCGAAAACCATCGTGTCCAAAACCATCTGCGAAAATCATGCACAAAACCATAAGTGGCTCCGGCCAACCTATCATAGTGTCCAAATCCAAAATTTTTCAGGGCACTGCCCTAGACCCCATAGAGTGGGGTTACCTTCACCCCTCAAACCCCCTGTGATGCCCCCCACTAGGCAATCGGCGCAATGAAGGGAGGGCTCCTCCCCCTTCCCAACCTCTCGATTAACTATGTGGGCTAGTCATGGAAAGAATATAATGCAACCCAACATTCTCCCTCTTGTTGTTTTCTTTCCATAAGGGGCCACAAGAGAGCTTAGTCATTTATCCAGCCCCGAAACACCAATTGTTTCTCTACACCAAGAGAACTTCTCAGAGCCCAAAGATTTTTTCAATGCATTTGCAGTATTCTTCAAAGTGTCCACGTTTACGAGAAACAACTTTTTGTCTTCTATCATATCTCTCACAAAGTGACACTGAACATCAATGTACTTTGTCTTTGAATGGTAAGCAAGGTTCTTTGCCAAGAAATTTTCACTTTGGATATCAAAGTCTATCCTTATAGCTCCCTCTACTAACCCCATACTTGAACACAATATCTACAACTAAACTGCTTCCTCGCTTGCATGAGTGGCTACCATGTATTCTACCTCTGTAGTTGATAGTGCCACTACAGATTGCTTCTTACTCATCCAATTGACTGCACCTCAAAATAGGTTAAACACATACCCACTTGTAGAGCTTCTTTGATCCAGATCTCCAAACCAGTCTGCATCAATAAAGCCACAGATATCCAAAGCTCTTTTCAATCCTGGTCTTCCTTGGTAGCACAAACCATAATCACTAGTGCCACAAAAATACCTGAAAACTCGCTTCACTGCTGTCCAATGCTCCTTCCCTAGTGTTTTCATAAACCTACTTAATGCTCCCACTGCATGTGCAATGTTTGGTCTAGTACAGACCATCACATACATCAGGCTACTGACTGCACTTGCATATGGAGCACAGGACATATCCTCTTCGTCTTCTTTTGTCTTGGGACACTGTTCAACATATAACTTTACACCTACAGGAATAAGAACCTTCACTGGTTTACTATCCTGCAGATTAAACCTCTGCAATATTGTCTCGACATACTTCCTCTAGTTTAACCAAGGCTTCCTCTTTTCCCAATCTCTTTTAATTTCCATGCCCAAAATATAGTTTGCAACGCCAATATCCTTCATGTCAAATATGGAGGACAATTGGGTCTTTAAATCGTGGATAATTTCTTTGTCATTTCCAACCAGCAACATATCATCCACATACAAGACCAGATAAATAACACGGTCACCAATTAATTTAAAATACACACAATGATCTGCTTTGCTTCTGGTGAAGCCAAGTCCCTGTACAAATGTATCAAATTTCTAATACCACATCCTTGGTGACTGTTTAACCCATACAAAGACTTCTTTAACTTGCATACCAATTCTTCCTTACCCTTCACCGCAAAGCCTTTAGGTTTCTTCATGTAGATCTCCTCTTCTAGATCCCCATGAAGAAATGATGTCTTCACATCCATCTGTTCTACCTCAAAATCAAAAGCAGCAGCAATAGATAAAAGTAATCTAATAGAAGTTACCTTGGCAACAGGAGAAAAAGTATCACCAAAATCAATTCTTGGCACCTGGGAATAACCTTTTGCTACCAATCGAGCTTTGTATTTATCCACCTTTCCTTCTACATTTGTCTTCTTCTTGAACACCCATTTGCTGACAATGGGTTTCCTTCTAGCCAGAAACGCCACTAGATCCCAAGCCTCATTTTTATGCAAAGATGCCATTTCATCAACCATGGCGTCTTTCCAGAGTTTTCTATCCTCTGAATCTACTGCTTCTTTCATAGTTCTTGGATCATCATGAGTAATAGATAAAACAAAATTTGAATAGGAATCAGATGGACTATACATTTCTGGCTACCTTCTTTCTCGAACTGATCTTCTCACACCCAGAGTTTGTGGCTCTTCATCTCCTGATTCCTTCTCTGGTGTAGAGTCTGAACACCATATCTCAGTTGTACACAACCCTCCTTGTTACCGGGTTCCAAATCTTATGACCCTTTAAACCATCCTTATATCCAATAAAGATGTACTTTTCAAATTTACTATCCAACTTTGTTCTTTTCTCTTTTGGAACATGTACATATTCATCACATCCAAATACCCTGAGATGTGAAAGAGAAGGTTTCTTACCAGTCCATACCTCTTGTGGAGTCTTATCCTCCAATGCTGATGAAGGTGACTTGTTGACCAGGCAACATGTAGTCTCCACCACCTTTGCCCAGAATTCTTGTCCTAACCCAGCACCACTGAGCATGCTTCTCGCCCTTTCCATCAATGTCTTGTTCATTCTTTCTGCAACTACCTTATGCTAAGGTGTATATGGAGTAGTATTCTGCCATGCTATACCACTCTTCTTACAGAATTCTTCAAATTCCTTACTGCAAAACTCTCCACCGTTATCTATCCTCAACACCTTTATCTTCTTCTCTGTCTGATTTTCCACTAGAGCCTTAAATTCTTTAAAGCTGTCAAAGACTTCAGATTTCTTCTTAAGGAAATATATCCGTGTATTCCTTGAGAAGTCATCTATAAATGATACATAGTACATAGACTTACCTAGTTATGGAACCTTCACAGGTCTAAAAACATCACTATGCACAAGCTCTAATAACTGTTTCGCCCTCTTACCACCAGAGGGGAAACTCACCCGATTCTGCTTCCCATGTACACAATTTTCACAGAAATCAAAATCCATGGAGCTATTACTGATACCTTCTACCATATCTTTACCAAGAAGTATTCGAAGGCCCTTCTCTCCAATATGTCCAAGCCTTTGATGCCACAACATGGTCTTCTCTCCAGAGACCACTAGATTTTATGCTCCACTTTCAGGAACCACAAAACTGTTGCACCCATCAATAACTGTGCTACCTTGCATCTTGTACAAAGTTCCAATCCGAACTCCCCGCATCAATACCATTGCTCCTTGAACCATCTTGTAGTTATCCTTCTCAAACACTATTTTTACACCTGCATCATCCAACTTGCTTATAGAAATCAGATTTCTGGCCAATGTAAGAATATGTAGAACACCCAGAAGTGTTCTAACCCTTCCATCTTGCAAATTCAACTTTACTTTTCCTCGACCAACAATTCTAGCCTTCCTATCATCCCCTAAGAAGACATCACCACCATCGTATTTCTCACACTCGCAGAACCACTCTCTATGGGGAGTGAAGTGAAAGGATGCACCTGAGTCAATCAACCATGCCTCATGATCTACATGTGTAATTGAAGAAGCCAAGTACACATCTCCACCTTCATCTGAGGTGGTTTTCGCCTCTGCAGAAGGAGCATCATCAAATCCCTTTTTTTTATCAGGAGCTATAGATTTACAGTCCCTTTTGTAGTGACCTTCCTTTCCACATTTCCAGCACACCACCTTTACAAGTTTTCTTGGAGATTTAGAACACGCTTTAGATTTAGATCTCCCACTCGGTGACTTACTTTTATTTCTGTTCTGGAACCATCCTCATATAGACAAGGAATCACCATTCTCACTCTCCATATTTTTCTGTCTCATCTCCTCCATCAGCAAGGATGAGACTATTTCATCAAACTATAAGGTAGTTGCATTGCTACCTATTGCAATAATTAGACTATCCCATGAATCTGGTAGAGAACAAAACAAACTGATGCACTCTTCTTCATTTGAAATTTTAATATCCACATATGCTAACTACGTTACCATAGTATTAAATGCATTCAGATGCTTTGTCACCGAGTCTCCATCTTTCATCCTCAAGTTATACAGATTTTTCCACAGGAATAGTTTATTCATGAGAGACTTAGATTGGTACAAAGTCCCTAACTTTTCCCACAAAGCCTTCGTTGTAGCTTCCCCTGATACATTCATCAATACTGAATCTGAAGCACACAATCGTATTTTGCTCTTTGCCTTATGATCCAACTTCTTTCATTCTTCATCAGACACTCCTATTGGTTTAATACCTGGATCTACCACGATCCATTGATATTTATCCACCAACAGATCCTCCATCTTGAGTTTCCACAACTCAAAACTCTGACCATTAAATTTCTCAATCTCTATCTTTCCACCGCTTTCCATCTTCTTTTCACCACCAGAATCGATCTCACAGATTTCCCACTAAACAGGGTCTACCACAGGCTCGAGCAAAACCCCTCAGCAACAAATCCGTCCCCTTGAAGCTGAAACAACTCTGATACGAAATGTAGATTTTAACCACGTACAAAAGTTACCTGCATACGAATTCTAGAACACAGAAAATAAACAATGTGAGAGCATAACACATAAAACACATATACACAGAGATTTCCTCTAGATCCCAAAACCGAGACTACCAGCTTGATTTTTCATTATCTTCCTTTAAATGTTACAATACATATTTATACATGCTGAAGCATCCAATACCATGGAATAAAAACCATCGCATCCAAAACCATGGACCAAAAACCATCGCGTCCAAAACCATGTGCGAAAATCATGTACAAAACCATAGGTGGGTCTGCCGAACCTAACATAAGGTCCAAAACCAAAATTTTCTGGGGCGCTAGCCCGCACCCCATAGAGTGGGCTTACCTGCACCCCTCAAACACCCTGTGACTCCCCCCACTACACAATCGGCGCAATGAAGGGGGGCTCCGCCCCCCTCCCATCCCCCCAGTTAACTACGTGGGCTAGTCGTCAAAAGAATATAACACAACCCAACAATTGGGAGAGCAGATCGATCACGGGATGGGCTGGGAGCATCCACACAGGTTCTAGATCATACCCATCAAAACCCACACATTTGTCACTCATTAGCATCGCAGGAGGTTAAGGGGAGCATTTTTGTGTCTGATCGAGGCCTACATTGTGGATAGTGGGACCTCAAAAAATTTATTGAGACGACTCTATGGGATTCAATGCATCAGGGGATCAATACAGATTCCTTGGTGGAGCAGAGTTAGTACATGATTTGGTAGCCATGGGATTTGCGATGAGGTGATCTTTTATAGGGTGGTATACCATTCATCTATGAGGTCACACTTAGGGAGTTAATCATGGGGGAGACATGTGCCTCTACTTCAGTAGGGCTCATTTGGATCCTGCATGAACATAGGATACTGTGTATAGATGAAGTGATTTTCCAGTGGGCATTTGAGCTTCAGACACTGTATTTGCACATTACCGATGGTGCAGATGGAAGACTCAATGGTGACGGTTGGCATGAGAAGAGTGGATCCACATACACTAAATCCATTGCAAGTATTGGATACCCATATATTGGTTGCATTCAGGGGGTAGCTATTTGGCTCACGTGGTTTCCAATTGTCATCAGTACTACAGAGTTGAAGGCATAGGGAAGTTTAGCATGCATAAGATTAGTTCATGATATATGGAGCCTATAAATTGATTGCATGCAAGGACTAGAGACGAGGCATAAATGGATTCCAGGGGGTCTGGCTATGGGATCCAGGGACTCAGTTGGTTGATAGATCACTCTATTTCACGATGAGCAGACTCATGGTAGGGAGTGATCTAGTTCACTCTTGGGTCAACACCTGGGGATTCGCAGAGGCCTTCATCGTATGGCGAGGGATGCTTTCCCTGTTGTTTCAAAGGCTCAAGGTTAGCTTTGGATGGGTAGGCTTCGGGATCATGGAGATGCCTGGACAAGATGTATTTGGCCTTTATCCATATTTCACCATCGGGTTCCAAGAGAGGAAGATGCAACATGCACACAATGGGTAGTCAGTTGTAATCAGAGTAACACAATGTTAACATGGTGGCATATTTTTTAGATTAGCATGGGACCCTAGTATCAAGGGATACTTTTGGGACATGATTGTGCATGGATTCAGGGTGACCCAGTGGTACATTTGGGATCCCAGTATTGTGTGAAGTGATTGTTTGGTTCAGTTAATCGAGAGGGTGCTTGTTTAGGAATTGCTTGAGGACAAACAATTTTTGGTGGGGAGGACTGTAATGTCCCCAATTAATTTAATTTTATTAAGAATAATTCCCATTTTTGGACTTTGTGTTTTAAGAATGTCTTGGCATGTAAACTTAGGAAAGGTAGGTTAAGGAATTCCCCACATAAATTTTGCAGAAAATGGAGGCCACCAACATTACATAGAAATAAAATTAAACTAGTAGTGGGAATATGGGGCCCACATGAAGTACACAGCTGGGGAACAAGGAATTTGAATTCCTTGAGTAAAATTGAATTTGTGGAGGGACCCACAAGGAATGAATGGCCAAAAATTATAAAAGGAAGGAATGAAGGGCCAATAAGGGTATTTTTCTATTCGAAAATTGAATTTTCCTTAGTTGTTTAGTTGAGACAATATTTGTTGTTTAGCATAAGAGCTTCCCAACAAGAGAAGCTCAACCTTTCTTCGGGGGACTTCGAGTGCCACCCAAGGAAGGATTTCCCTCATCACTGAGGATGGAATAACCATGAGCTATGGGTCCCAAGAATTTCTAGGGTAGAGTACTTAGTTTGCGAGCCATGACTACGCAAAGGAAGAAGTCACTTAGTGTTTATGGAGCATTGTTATCGAGAAATTGACCAAAGAAGTTATAGGGGTGTTCTTTCCCCATTTTCAGGAGTGTGGAGGGAAGCTACAGCAAAAGAGGACTTGCCTACATGTAGTTATCATGTCCTCATACGCAAGACTGTGACAACTCCCCCATGACTGCACAGTCGTTGGAGTGAGATATTTTGGGGCAGCATCATTTGGGGGAGTTCGGAGATCGGGTACTGGGAAATCATTTGGAGGGCCATTTTAGGAGGATTGATGGGGTTGGAAGAGAAGAGATTGACAGGATCACTCAGAGTAAGAGAATTCGAAATTTGGAGGAGGTCGAAGCTGTGAGGGGTCAAATTTTGAAGGTTGAACCAAGGGTAACCCTTTCTAGGTTTTCCTGGGTTTTGGGAAAGGAGTACTCTCCTAATTTGATAGAATTTTCTAAGAAATCTAGAGTGGGAAACATAGGGGGTGAAGTTAGGTAGTAGTGCAATTTTGGAGCAACAACGTAGTTTTTTGGAATAGCATACTATTGTAGTTGTTGAGCTTTCCTTTATTCATTACATGGTACTTGAAGCTTACCTTGTGCAAGCCCAGGTGTATTTTCTTCAACTCATTTGTACCACAACAACTATTATTAATAAAATCTTTGCCATTTTGTGGATTTGGAGAAATTTCTACTTTATGTGTATGCATTTCTAAAAAAATTTGTGTTGCTATCTTTGCATGTCTTTGTTATCATTGTAAAATTTCATTGAAAATTATAGGTGATGAAATCATGCCAAATGATGTGTGATTTAATTTAGAAAAAATATTGAATACCCAAATTTTTCTAAATAGACAAGTGATATTGTTATAGACCTGAAGAAATTACTCTAAATTTTTCAAGATCAGTAAAGGGCCATTTTACAAAGCTTGTCCCTGGAAAATTTAAGATGAAACAAGGGAAATTTTAGAGAGGTTATTTGAGTAAGATATGTTTTGAATAGGTATTTTATTATTTCTCATGAATTGGTACCACTAATGTTGACTAAATTTTGCATCAATTGGTGCTTTAATAAAAAACCCTTAGAGATATTTGTAATTGTTGTATGTCAATTTATTGTTTATAAACAATCTTGTTGTAGCAGCTGCAACACCCTCCAAAATTTTGTCTTGCATCCAAATTTTAGAGCCTTCCTTGGTTTTTTCCTTTGATGGTTGAAAACACTCAATCTCACCCCATGATCTCTTGTGAAGTATTTCCACCTTTTTTCTTGTTTGACCAGCAATCATCTTTTGGCATGTTAATTGCTTTGCCATGCTTGTGATATAATTCTAGTGTGTTTGAAGGTTTGTCTTTGTGTGTTTGGGTTGTCCTCACTATGTAAAAATTTCTCGTACTCACACAAAAAGTTGTAAACAATGTTGCGCAAGTATCGCCGTGGTCATCTGAAGGTCTATCACAAGTGTCACACTTGTCGTTATCAACTCCAAGAAATTCTCATTGAGGAAATGTTTTATCTTATTGTCATGGTTTTCTATGTTTTCCCATCATCAAGTATGCTAAATGTATATTCAAAATGTCAGTCTGCACAAGTTTTATTTCTTTTGACACTTAGCCATTTTCCTGAAAATCTGCTCGACCGGATAACCCTCTTCCATTGGACCCCAACTGAGATGCACTGAATAGTCTCAACCCTCGGTGACCCTTCTCTGATACCTAGAGCAACATAGTGCTTGAGGGTGTCCTCCAGGTTAATTGGACTACACAATCCCAGAGGTGAACAGTCTGTCTGCCTCCTAGAATTGCATAGAATCTCCCTCCCTATGCAATTGAACTGCATATTTCTCAAGCACAGTCATCAACCCTCCTCCTTGCCTGCTGTAAGCATACACTTATTTGAGACCTACGTCTACATTGTTCCTAAAATTGAATAGAGTTTCCCACCTAATCCTTGTTGCCTTTCTTTGAAGTACCTCTAGAAATTGCACAGACATGTCTGGTAGTTCCCTTGTTGCATGTCCTACATTGTTTCCAGAAATTGCGCAAGCATTATTAACACATCCCTCTATAGCCCTAATCTATATTCCCTCTAGAAATTTCATAGTCATGACTAGCAATCCCTCTAAATCCCTGCTCTATCCTCCCTTTGGAACGTGGTAAAACTGACCAATAGTCCCTCTGTAGCCTTGCTCTATATTCCCTCTAAAAACTGCACAAAATCTACTCCCCTCAGAGTTTCACCTTGCAGCTCACATTGATGACTCTCACTGTGAAATACTACCTCACAATGAACACTGCATAGTTTTCCCTGGAGTACAGGTTGTCCTCCTAACATGCCTCATTCTAGCCTAAGTTGTGCTGTGCACTGTCTCAGTGATTTTTCGTCCCTCCCCGTCACCCGAAACATGAGAAAAATGCATCATGATAGACTAGGAGGTTTTTGATTTGATTTTATCCCATCATAAGTGAATTGCAGGAACAGGTACACTAGTAGATCATGGAAAGATGATTTACGAGATGAAGAAGGAGCACACATGTTAGAAGAATTGCTTGGACCTGGATGGAGGTACCAAACATATCAAGCAATAAGCAAGAGGAACATATGCATTGCACCATCAAGCAATTCCAAGACCATTGAAGACCCCACAACACTATGCCATGTACAGGAGATGACAAAGCACACCAAGAGTACATCCATCACTCAGTAGTGTGGTAGCTCAACATGGATACCACTGTTAGCCAATACATGTTAGCAGTGTCATGTCAAGTTGTGTCATGAGCTATCTCAACCACATGACCATTATGGGCCATATCCATTATAACTGGAAGTAATGTAAAGTGAATCCAATGGACGCACATGGAAGTCGAAGATTCATGTCAGTTGAAAAGTCATGGGAAGTTGAACAATCTTGGGATAGTCTAAGAGTTACAAGGGTCAAGCATCAGCCTTGGATATATATACCCCTCCCATTATATGAGAAAAGGAATTTTCACCTTTGTTCCTCCCACGTAGCCTTGAGAGTCTATATTCTATTCTTTGAGGAGCGAGGAGTGGCTCCAATGACCCACTGTTGGGGCTAGTGATGTATGGTGTACAGATGTGTCTTAGGACTTTTTCTTAATTTAGAGGTCTATTTCAGGTGAGAATGTTTCCATGCATCTTTTGTAGATGTTTTTAAGACTACTATTTAAACATTTGTAATGCATGTTTTCTTAACCTGTACTAAGATAGTTAAACTACTTTGGTTATTTTAGTACTTACATTGTTGAAGATATGTTGTATTGTTTATCACTATTGTCTAGTCCATGTGTTCTACTCTGCTGGACATAAGACAAACCATTCTTATTTTTCTTGGTTATAATGACCATCATCCTTGTGTGGAATACTTTGTTGGATGGTGTACGTGTTTTCCCTTCAAATTTTGTTTTCACAATTGTTGCATCCATTGTGGACTACTCTGCTGGATGCTTGATAGACCCTTGTTATTTTCATGTGTGTCTCTCCGTAGGTGGTACTACTACCTCTCATCTAAAGGCTCACTTTTACCCACTCCCTTATAGTAAGAGAATCTAAACTCAACTTACATTATGCACTCACCAGGCATACTCACCTCACTTTTTGAAGATAGAAGCATAACAATCTCATGTGCTGAAAAACAAGATCTAAGGGAAATCTCTAAGATAATGGCAATCGGGCCATCATACTAGATGGGACCCCAAAATCAAATGATGTGAGGTCTAGTTGGGACTTCATACTGGGTAGATCCCTTGAATGTTGGCAGGTCCAACACTATCAACATTTATGGTGCTAGAAGGAGGGCTCCAAACAGTTTATGGTTGAATGTCCTACCAACCCCACTTATCTATCCTCTAGTTAAGGAAGTAACATGAAATCCTTCTCTCCCATGTGAAACTTTGAAGTTGGTTTTTCCTCACCTCCGAGACTCAAATAAGAAATTTCATATCATCACATCCATGTTGTCCATCCCATCACCCGTATTTTTGCTAAAGCTATTGAACTGATTCCGGGAGTGCACACTCTTCCCTATTCGTAGACGAAGAAAACGACCTCTCCCATAGGAGTGGTAGTCTCATCTGTGGAAGAAGCAATCATCACCACTCTTGAAGAGTTTTCAGAAGCTGTTGAAAGTGAAGAGGAACCTCTAGTGTTCCGAGATGGAAAAGAAGATAACCTCTTACTCTGGGGTTCAGGTTCTAGTGGAGGCAGTGGAGGGGAAGGAAATGGAGGAGGTGGAGGCGGAGACAAACCAACATATTCATAGGTTGAACCATCAGATTTAGAAGAAGAGGGGGAGGACGAAGAAGAGGACAACATGGATGACCAAATTCTGTAATGGATGCCACAAGTCCCACTGGCACTCCTTGTTGTCTTGCATAAGATGCCAATACAAACAAAGAAATTGTTAACAAAGTATGACCCTAACAGAGCAGTGAAGGCAAAAGATCATCTAGATACGTTCTACCTACATCTGCAGACACTTGAGGTATGTTATGACGATGTTCCATGTAGATTGTTTCCATGTATCTTCGATGGTAGAGTAGTTATTTGGTACCATAGGCTTCCTATCAACTCCATGCAGAACTGGGGGTGTTGAAGAGAATTTTCCTTGATAATTTTGCTGACAACAAAACCCCTGCCATGTTTCTAAAGCAGTTGGGTAGTCTGAAGATGGAGAAAAAAGAAAAAGTGAAATATTTTAACGTGAGGTTTAGTCGTATCTTGAACAAGTTCACTAGAGACACCAAACCTCACAAGTCGATCATAGTTGACTACTATACATTCATCAAGTGAGCTATAAAACCAACCCTTTTTGAAACATTCCATGAGGTAATTATTGTGGAGAAATACCTACGCGAGATTGGAGTCATTGTAGATGATGAATCAACTAAGAACTCCAAACGCATGTTCAATAATCTAGGGCAAATGGGATTAAAGTGATTCTTCTAGACTTGATAATGGTTTGTGAAGTGATTTTGCAATTTATGTTAGCTTGATCTTCTTCTTATTATTAGTGTGTGTGTTTTCTTCATCTACCTACTACCAAAACAAAGAGACAAGAAGATAACATGTTTGGAATTCTACTAGGGCCAAAACCAATCCCTCTTGGAGAGGAAAACCCTCACGAAATTCTTATTATGGAGATTCAATTGATGAATACCAAGACTTGGACCCTTGACCTATTAGGACACTCCAAGACCAAGACACTGATCCTCCTTTTGACACTGTGGAGATCATCATCATCACTGTTACTGTACAAATTTCAATTTCATCACGGAGGCTATTGCAGTTGTACCTTCACCGAGAGCATAGTTGTGCCTTCTATGAGATTATTGATGTACCTTCAGTGAGATCATTTTTGTACCAACTAAATCTTGATATTGAATCTGCTCCAAAATATTTCATTATAATTATCAATTCATAATCATATCTTCATGAAATCATGTTGATATTATGACTGCATTCAAAATATAAGACAAAGTGTATCTCTTTGGGACTACCGAGATCCTTGTCATCACACTTGCACCTTGACTACTCGTAACGAGTATGGAGGATGCGTATTGAGACCATGCCTTCATCTTGAGACAGATACTGATTTGTATGTATGATGACTTCTTTTAGTATTTTGAGACAGTGATCATGAGGTGGCTGAGATACATAAACACTATTACTATAATTACCTATTTGAATTATCCTCCTATAATGCAGATCACAGAGAGCATACCCTTCCAAAGATTTTAGAGGATCCTCACTCCTGTAATGTGAATCCTTCACTTTTAGCTGCTATCCGAAACTTCAGACGAATGTGTGTCATGTTCTTCTTCTTTTGCATAAAACCTAGCCGCATATTTATAGTGGTTAGCCTAAGTATTTCAGCTGACATGATAGTGTTAATGGTTGTGACTTCTTATTGAGCCAACATGACTGTGCTAGATAATTCATTTGTAGGCTGACATGACTATTCTTAATAATTCATTTTGATTATTTCGTTCTTCAAGGGGATGGTGGTTGTCTTGGAAGGATTTGATCTAAACACTAGGTTGACTTATTTACATTACATATAAGCTCTAGAAGAGCATGACATTGACTCTTTGACTCTCCTAAGAAATGAGAAAGAAACTCATTTTTAATTCACAAAAAATAATATTTCTTTTCTTTAGAAGTACAAAGATCAAAATTACATTTGTGAATTCCGAACCTAGTTACTCTTTCTTCAACAAGACATAGGAAGGAGGTCTCAGACTACTATGAGTAAGGAAAAGGAAAAGGAAGCAAGTGAAATTGAAAGTCTTACTCATCTTGTTAAGTCCTTGACAATCAAAGTTTCTGAACTCAAACAGTGGATGAGTAAGACAACCATCAACAGTAGGCCTCCTAGATTTTCACAGAAGAAGAACTTAGCTTCAAGCAGCAATAGCAATCACCCAGCTAAAACTACATAGAGCTCTAACCTTGTGCTCAACCTGGATGAAATCACAATAGATCATTATTGCAAGTTCCATGGTGAACAAAATTCAGAGAAGACTTTCCCACGATGGAACCAAGGAATGAGTGCTCTCACTACATAGTTGACTGATCAATTCACAACCAATGAGTAGTCTCGACCTGGGGATGAAGATGAAGAAGAAGATGCTACTTCTAATGAAGCTCTAAGTGTGGGGAATGTAATCAACATGTATCAATGTGCTAACATTTCCCAAAAGAAAACCACCGATAAGAAGCATCCGAATGACTGTCCGACCCAAAAGAAAAGACAGTTGGTACAATTTGAGGAGTCATGGGGCCCCCACTGTTTTTGAGATACTCAGAGAAAATGTAAGACAACATATGATCAAAACAGGTTGTCCGTTAGTTAGCTCAACTCAGGAAACACAAAGCAAGTCCAAGAAGATAGATACAACTAAAGTACGTATGTGAGAAATCAAGACAAAAGCATCGCACTGGACAACTCGAACACAAGTCTACGCCCAGACATCTCAGTGAGTCTTCCCTCTCTAGATTACAAAATTGTTGAAGATAAGAAAAAAACTTGTGTGAACATCTCTCTTTATGTGTTAACCAACATCACGGGTCAGCAAGATATTATTTTGCGTACACTGGGGAAAACCTCTAGTGACAGTTTTGGCTCTTGTAGAAAGGGATTAAGAAAGTGTCGTGATTCAATTGCACTTGTGCTCAACGCACTTCACATGGAGGAAGTGAACTCTCTTTACCAGCCATTTCTGTTGTCATTATAAATATTTAACTTCAATGTCCACAGTTGTTTGGTTGATTCTGGCACATTAGTCAATGTCATGCCACTCTTTATTGCTAAGCGAATCAATGCTCAATGTAGTAGTACAACTACGTAGATCATCCAACATGACAGAACATGTGTGCCAACCATTTGTGAACTCTGGGATGTGATCATCCGGTTATTATCTAATGGATGAGTTCATTAGTGCATTAACATTGTGAATGTGGACATCCCGGAAGCATATGGGTTACTTCTTAATAGAGTCTAGTCCAACAATCTACAAGGATACTTTTCTATGGATTAGTCACACTTATGGATTATGTAAAAGGGAAGAAATAAAAAGATCTGAGTGTTGTCGAAAAGATACATGAAACATAATTTTACTCCCTCGGATGGTCAAAATGAACTATTGGATTTCATAGAACTTATGTTCAACAATTTATTTCTAGAAATGCAACTACTGTGTTATCTCGCATAGCCAACCCTAACCCCACCAGACACATATTTGGGTCTCCTTCCTTTCCCAACTGGTGAAAATGAAACATGTACCATAGATTGAAATAGTAACTGTAGTAGTGACAATAGTACTAGCATGACAAGAGGTCCCTATACAGATAATATGTGGACCCTATATTTTGAGGGATCTAAGACACAAGAGGGTTGTAGAGCCAGTTGTGTTTTGATAGATCCATTGCAAAGGAAACACTTAGTATCAAGCCACGTGGAGTTTGAGTGCATGAACAACACCGTCGAGTATGAAGAACTCATTTTGGGCTTGCATAAAGCCATCAGCCTCAACATTGTTGTGCTTAAAGTGGTAGGTGATTTAGATATCATGGTATGTCACGTACGTAACACCATACATTGTGTTTCACCCCCTCTTAAGAGTTACAAACAAGAGGTATTGTGACTTATCTCTAACTTCCAAGCATTCAATATTATTTTTGTACCAACAATGTGTAATGGAGTTGTGGATGCTCTGGGACATCTAGCTGCTAGGATGACACTGCTTAGGGATAGGTTTTCTATTGAAATTTTGTATAAGCCATCTATCCTTGATAACATCTCTAATTTATGTGTTTTTTATGATGATCAACAAAAACTGCATTTCATGGCCAACGTTGACATCTTCAAGTACACAACGATAGATTAAGATGAGCATGAGCAACCTCTATAGAGTGCAGCTAATGAAAGTAAAGGAAACCTCGTCCCCAATGGTGTGGTATCACTCGAGAAGTTGTATGACTTGCAGAACCACTTTTAGGGGCTGGTGAATTCCAAAACTCACAATTCTATAATGACGTATGAATATATCGACCTGGGAACAGAAAAATATTTGATGTTTGTGAATCTCAGTACATGTTGAACACTAGAAGAGAGGCAATATGTTGTCTGCCTATTCAGATGGTACCATGATTTGTTCACATGGAAGTACACTGACTTGAAAACATATGACATGTGAATAATCCAACACGTCATTCCAATCAGAGAAGGGACCAAGCCTTTTCAACAGAATCTAAGGAAGTTACAACCATCACTTGAGCCTTTCATACAGAAAGAATTGACTAAGCTGCTAGATGTTTTGATCATTACCAGGGTTGGTCATTCCACGTGGGTTTCAAATTTAGTCCCTATCAAAAATAAGTCTGGGGAGATCCGCCTGTGTGTTGATTTCTGAAATCTTAACCATGCCTTGGAAAAAGATAACTACCCAGTGTCGTCGATGGATTACATACTACAGAGAGTATTGAGAGCATAGATGTTCTCTTTTCTAGATGGTCTCTTCGAATACAGCTAGGTTCTGGTAGTGAAGCCTGACAGACTGAAAACAACATTCTGTACCGAGTGGGGTACATTCAATTACCGTAGAGTGTCGTTTGGGTTCGTAAACATAGGAACTACATTTCAGTGTGCAATGGACATCGATTTCCGTGGGCTCATTAGACAGAGTGTAATGGTTTAGCTCGATGACCTGACAGCCTTCTCTAAACAACAGTCAAACCACCTGCGCCATATCAAGAAAATATTTGAGCAATGTTGGAATTACGGAAAATCCTTGAATACCAAGAAGGGCGTCTTCGTAGTGTTTGAGGGTAACCTCCTTGGGCACATCATTTCCAAGAGTTGGATCAAAGTAGATCTAGATAGAGTCTAGACCATCACGCAGATTCCTCATCCCATGAACAAGAAAGCTATGTTGTCCATCCTGGGAATATCAACCTCCTCAAAACATTTGTCTCTAATTATGCGTAGATTGTCAAACCCATTCACGAGATGACCAACAAGGACGCATTGTATAGTTGGGGAAAGAAGGAAAAGGAATCATTTTCCTAGTTTAAGAAAACTATAACAAAGGTTCCTACACTATATAGCCCAAACTTCAACAAATATTTCTTGCTCCACATGTTTTCTTTAGATACTTCACTCGATGTTGTGCTCACTCAGAAAGACAAGTTGAAAAATGAATGACCCATCTATTTCATGAGCACGAGATTGCAAGGATCACAATTAAACTATCCCTTCGCAGACAAGTAATCATACGTTGTATACAAGGCAGCTAAACATTTCAGACCCTACCTCTTGAAAAATCATTTCATTTCCCTTGTGCCACACCCAAGAGTCAGGTCACTGCCTGTTCAACAAGAGCTAGATGAGAGGTGAGCGGATTAGATGAATTAGCTGCAAGAGTATGATTTTGACATCAAGCTATTTGACACCATAAAGGGTCATGACCTTTCCAGATTAACAACTGAAGTAGTATATGCGCAAGAGGAAGAAAAATAACTCATGGAATAGGAGAAAGAAATTGAAATGTACAATGTTGAGCAAGCCCCCCCTTCTTTGCATGGAAACTCTTGCTACGCTGATGTGCACCCGTACCTTGAGCATGGCACCATGCCCTCTCACTTCTATATGCGGTAGCAGAGGGCACTCCGATTGAAAGCTTTATCTTACCAGTTGGTGCATGGATTTATTTATAGAAAATATCACAACGACGTTTTTCTTAGGCACCTGGACGCACAAGATTCAGAAAGGGTGTTATGTGATCTCCACGACATACTAGTCAGGGGTAAATTCGTGGAAAACACAACATCGCACAAGGTCATGGGGGTCAGTTTCTACTAGCCTACATTATTCAAAGATGAACATGCGTATGCTCGCAAGCATTCTGTATGTCAGAGATGCATCAATAGAAAACAAAGGTCAGTAGTTTCGTTGCAGCCTGTTGCAGTGGATGAACCATTCCAATAGTGGGGCTTGGTCTTCAGTAGGGATATTTTCCCACATTTATCAAAGGAGTACCACTACACTTAACTACTACAGATTACTTCACGCAGTGGACAGAAGTTGTTCTGCTGAAACAAGTGAATGACCAAGAATTCATCAACTTCCTAAGACAGAACATCATCTTGAGGTTTGGCATTCCTGTATCACTTGTTTTTAACAACGAAACATACTTCTATTCGTTAAATATTTATGAATTTTCATTGCAAAATGGTATTCTGTTGAGGCCTTTAGCTCACTACTATCCATAGGAAATGGCCTCGCCAAGTCTACAAACAAAAATCTTATCCGCATCATAAAAAAAACAATTTATTCTAAACAATGAAACTAGCATTCGACTCTGGTCAATTCTCTTTGGGTTGACCAAGTCACACCCAAACCATCTCTGAATACCCCCCCTACTTCCTGGTATATGGGCAAGTATCCATCCTCCCACCAAATATCTACTTGCTTTCTCTCTAGTTATCCCAAGAATCCGAAGGCAAGCTATGTATATTGGTTCAGCGTAGGATGGCCACATTACACAAGCTACAAGAAGAAAGGGTGAAAGAAAAAGAAAAATTCACACATCATTAGAAATGTATCAAGATATGGTTCTATAAGAAGTCTGAAGGGAACACTAGGTTCACTTTGGGTGATTTAGTCTTTATGTGGGATAAAACACATGACAAAAAATGAAAATATATGAAGCTTTAGTCGTTGTGGATTGGCCCATTTACTATTCACGAGAAGCTTGGCCAACACATGTATCATTTACAATCACTTGATGGGAAGATTGACACTCTCCCTGTCACTAGCGAAGACTTAAACTGTTATTTTCAATTATCTGGGGTCGTGCCCCACACCATGTATGTACTTCTTTCATTGTTGTTCTGTTATTTGCTTTGATTTTTTTTCTTTGCTTTAATGTTTATTTTTTTACTTTGCTAATTTTCTCTGCTTTGTCGTTCATTTGTTTCTTTTGTAAATAAATGTTGTCACGCAATGTGTTCTGGCTTAAGAATGTGCATGTGACTAAGTTCAAAGAGTCTTGTGACACTGCAGCTCTTGGCCAGTCCCATGTCCCTCTTCTTTGTTCTTGGTTGTAACTTTTGTCCAATGAAGTCTTGATGGAAAATATGATCCATCTGTGAGGAACATTTTGGTCAAATCATGAACCCATATCCAGTCTAGGGAACGTCATACCTATACTCAGTTTTTGGCTCTGTGTTCAAGCTTATCCAACTAGCAGAAACAGAGAAGGGGAAAATCTAAATGAGAAAACCTAAATCAGAGGTATTACATGCTTCTCTGAAGTAACAACCTCTTCTTCTCTCAGTAAGTTGGATCCCTCTTCCACCCCAAAAATAAATAAGTATATGCATAGTCTTGTTTCAAAAAAATAACAAAGGCGAAAGAAGAGAAAGGCTTCCTGTCTAGAGAGGTGAAGCAAGCAACTCCACCGGGGTACTATCTAGGCTCGCTAGAAGTGGAGCAATGTTTGCGTTCCTGCGTGACTCTGATGGGGTACTATCCAGGCATGCTAGTAGGGAAGCAACACCAAATATGAAAAACTTATAGTTTGAAAATCTTAAGCTCGCATGCCAAATCACCCTCCCTGCTTTGAAGCACTATGATTTGGCTGAATTTTTGTGTTATGTTCAACTAATTCGTTACAAGGTGAATCGTGTCTTTCCATGGGGTAAGTGGGGGAGCCAAAGTGATCTACACAATGAATCAATACTTATTGGAAGGCCAAGGTTGTGCACTGAAAATGAACAAAAAAATGGAAGTTGGTATTCAACTTGTGTGTCGTCAAGTGTTGTAGTGGTTGTAACACCCTCCAAATTTTTGGATTGCATGGAAATTTCAGAGGCTTCCTTGGTTTCTTCCTTTGATGGTTGCAAACACTCGAGCTCACCCCATGATCTCTTTCCAAGTTCCACCTTTTTGCTTGTTTGACCAGCGATCATCTTTCAACATGTTGATTTCTTTTCCATGGTTGAGATCTAATTCTCATGAGTTTGAAGGTCTGTATTTGTGTGTTTGGGTTGTCCTCACTATGTAAAAATCTACCTTACTCACACACAAAGTTGTAAATAATTTCGAGTAAGTGTCATCACAGTCATCCGAAGGTCTATCAAAAGTGTTGCACTTGTTTCTCTCAACTCCAAGAATCTCACTGAGGGCATGTTTTCTCTTATTGTCATGGTGGTCTATGTTGTCTGATCTTTGATTATGATAACTGTATGTTCACAATGTCAGTCTACACAAGTTTTCTTTCTTTGAACACTTAGTCATTTTCTTAAAAATATGCTCAACCTGACAACTCTTTTCCACCAGACCCTGTCTGAGCTGCACTGCATAGTCTCAACCCTCAATGACCCTGGTTTACTACCTAGAACTATGCAGTTCTTGAGGTTATCCTCTAGGTCAGCTACACTACAAAATCCCAAAGGTAAGCAGTCTGTTTGCCTTGCAGAATTACCCAAAAATTTCCTCCTTGTTTAACTGAATTGCACATTTCTTTATCACAATCATCAAACCTCCTCCTTCCCTACCAAAAGCCTACATTGCTCTGTGACCTAGTTTTGCACTGTTCCCAAAAATTGTGCAGAGCTTCCTAGCTGAATCTTGCTATCTTGCTACCTTACCTCCAAAAATTGTGCAGACATGTCTAGCAGTTCTCCTGCTGCATGTCCTGCTTTGTTCCCAAAAATTGTGCAGTCATGGTCAACAGGTCCCTCTGTAGCACTACTCTATCTTACCTTTGGAAATTGTGTAGTCATGACCAGTAGTCCCTTTGCAACCCTTCTCTATCATCCCCTTGGAAATTATGTAGAACTAACCAACAGTCATTCTGCAATCCCACTCTGTCTTCTCTCTGAAAACTACACAAAATGTGCTCTCCTCAGGGACCCACCTTACCGCTGAGAATGGTGACTCTCACTACGCAATGTTGCCTCAGAATGATCACTGAGAAGTTTTTCCTAGTAGTGTAGGTTGTCCTCTTACCATGCCTCATTCCATCCTGAGTTGCGCTATCCATTGTCTCAGTGAGTTGTCCTCCCTCCCCATCAACCGGAACACGAGAAGAATGCATAATGCTAGAATAAGAGGTTTTCGATTTGATTTCATCCCGTGATGAGTCAATTGCAGGAATAGGTACATTGGTAGATCATGGTGAGACAATGAATGGGACGAAGAAGGAGTGCATATGCTAGAATAATTTCTTGGATTTGGACGAATGTACAAATTATATCAAGCAACAATCAAAAGGAACACATGCATTGAACCATCAAGAAAGACCAAGACCATTGAGGACCCTGCAACAGTATGCCATGTGGAGGAGAAGACAAAGCAAACCAAGAGTATATTCATCACTAAGAAATGTGGCAACTCAACATGGACACCACAATCAGCCAATATATATCAACAGTGTCATGTCGAGTTATGTCATGAGTTATCTCGGCCACATCACCATTATGGGCCATATCCATTCTAGCTAAATGTAATTTAAAGTGAATTCCAATAGACACACATAAGATTCAAAGGTTCATGTTAGTTGAAAATTCATGGGAAGTTGAACAGTCATAAAGGTAGTCCAAGAGTCACAAGGGTCAAGCATCACCCTTGGCTATATATACCCATCCCATTGATTGATCAAATATCTTTTTACCTTGGTTCCTCTCACATAGCCCTAAGATTCTATAGTCTATTCTTTTGGTGAGCAAGGAGTGGCTCTAATGTCCCACTACTAGGAGTAGTGTTGTATGTCGTAGACATGTGTCTTGGGAATTATTCTTAATTCAGAAACATGTTTCAGGCCAGCACATTTTCACGCATGTTTTGTAGATGTTTGTAAGACTACTCTTTAAACATTTGTAATGCATTTCTTAACCTATACTAAGATAGTTGAACTAATTTGGTTATTCTAGTACTTAGATTTTTGAAGATATGTTGTATTATTTATCGTTTTTGTCTCGCTCGTGTGGAGTACTATGGAGGACATTAGATAGATCATTCTTGTTTTTCTTGGTTATAATGACTGTCACCACCATGTGGACTACTCCATTGAATGGTGTATGTGTTTTCCCTTGTACTTTGGTTATAACAACTACCGCATTCGGTGTGGACTACTCTGCTAGACACTAGACAAACCCTTTTCTTTCACATGTGTCTATCCCTCAGTGGTACTACCACCTCTCATCTAGAGGCTCACTTATACTTTATCCCTTACGTTAAGAGAACCCAGAGACAAGTTACATTATGCACTCACCAGGCATACTCACCTCACTTTTTGAAGATACAAGCATAACACTGTCATGTGTTGACAACAAGATCTAAGGCAAATCTCTAAGATAATGGCAGTTGGGCCATCGTACCAAATGGGAATCTTGTACCAAACAATTTGAGGTCTACTTGAGATTTCATGTCAGTGAGATCCCCCAAATGTTGGTGGGTTCAGAACTGTCAACAAGTCCATATGAAATAACCTTAAATCAAAATAATAACCATTGATCACAATGGAAATTTAAAAAAAGTGAAAAAAGAGATAGAGAATAGTTGACTTCAATTTATCTTTTTTGAACATAATTTGTTAACAAATGCATGTGTGAAATGGATTTTTAACCTTATCATGCTTATCTTCATTTTCCTCGCAAATAAACCACTTCTAGTTATAGTTGGGGTTGAGTTAGCGAATTTCTTAATGATTTGTCAAAGAGGTTATATTTGGGATCACTCTAGGATTACTCTGCATACAGAAAGAATTGGCCCCCATAATAATAATGCTCTACTCAAATTGGAATTATTTAACTAATGGAAATAAATTTATTACATTTCTTTAGTTAATATATAAATAACTTCATGTAGAGGGCAAGAAGAACTTTGTATATCTTCCTTTGAATGATATTGATCCTGAGATGCATGCAACAACCGAGGAAGAAAAACAGTGGTAGTTTAGAGACATGGAAGTTATCACTTCTTAGAATTTTACATCACATGCAGTGGTGGATGTTGTTGGATCATGACTAAAACCAAGTATTCAGAAGGCCTCCCTGGTAAGAGGGAATTACTTCAAGTGACCTGGAATTTGTTATAATATTGGGGGTGTCTTAGTTGGTTGGTAATTTTTTCGGTGGTTTTGCTATTTTTTTTAAATTCTTTTGGCTTTAGTTCTGCACTTTTGATTAACTTTGGAGTTCTAAAATGATTCTACTTGGTTCTTATTTTAACTTTATTATAATGTTGGTATCTATATATGTTCCATGATGGCCTGAAGAATATCAATATTTTTTCCTGATTAACAAAAAATGTTTCATTGAAAAACACACTATCTCAATGAAGGATGTAATTTTTGAAACTCTCTACATCTATTAGTGATTGTGTTGGTTTGGGATTGACACCATGCATATACTATGCTCACAATGAATTCCTTGATCAAAGTGAGAGGCTTTTCCATAAGAGGGCCCTGGAAGCATTCCATATTGATAGTAGTGCATGGGGTGTTAATGTTTAACAATTATCTGGGTGCCCTTCTAATTATGTTGTCTACATAGCTCTTGTCCAACAACATGATTGCATTATGGTGTGTTTTTCTTTAGCCTAAACTAAGATCCTTGATGAGATTTCCATCCCCTTGTTTGGGTATTTTTTCATAAGGTTCAGGGTTCGGACCTACCACATGGAGGACATTTTTCTCATGGATTCATTACTGCAAAGTGGTGACTATCTACTTCATGAAATTACTTGGAATCCATGCCATACCCTCTATATGAGTCCACAGGTCAGTTTTCTTTGGGATAGTTTTAGTAAAAAAGAGAGAAACAGTTATAGAAATAAGAAACATGAAGGTGATTTTAGGGTAAGTGTATTTACTTTAAATCCATGTCATACCGCCTAGATGAGTTCACATGTGAGCTTGATTTTTCAACTCATTTGTAATAAAGAGAGAAAAAATTCTACAAATAAGAAATATTGAACTACATTTTAGGGGAAGTGTTCAAAGGTTAATGTCGGTGTTTGTTCCTTTGCTTAATAGAACTCATTAACGATGAAATTCTTGATAAGAATGCCAATATTTTTAGGCCCAAGATCATCATTTTGGGTGCTAATGCATATCCTCAAGACTTTGATTACTATCACTTGAGGCAGGTATTATAGCTCGGAACTTCTATAAATCATTAATAAGACATCCCATAAAAATAAAAGGGAAGGTACTATAGCTGGGTACTTCTCTAAAACATTAAAAATACATCCCTTAAAAGTACTCTTTATAGAAATGTTTTATTTTCAATAGATCCCTATTAATATGTTTTACTACAAGTAACTAACTTCTGGATTTTTATATTTTCTCTAATGAAAACATAAAATTCTTTTGTTGGGAAGATTGCTGACCCAGTTGGGGCAGAGTTGATTATGGACATGGAAAACGTAAGTGGTATTATAGTTTATTTTATAATGACAAATCCATTTGACTATTCCAATGTGATGAGGAATACAACACACTAATGAAGAGTATGGACAAATGTGGCAGAATACACCATAAGACCTTGTGGTAAAACAAAGAGAAATGAGAAATTACAGAGAAGAAAAGAGATAATCTTGGGCGAAGAACAACTCTTTAATACTAGGAGAATGAAATATGTACGAAAATATATAGAAAGTGAAGGTAGCCTAAATTTTCATATTTAAGTCATAAAATCAGCGATGCAATCCAAGATTTGGGCGGTGAAAATATTTATGTATTCTCACACATCAACACATAAAGGGAGTTGATGATTTGTAGTTCATCTTCTGGATTTAAAATTTTGATGATCTGAGAGCAATCATTCTATTCGAGTCTTGTTGTCACTACAATAAACACCCTCCAAAATTTTGCATACACCTAAATTTTAGAGCCTACTGTGGATCTTGTGATCGGTCGTTCCATAGCCACTTCTTGGTGAGTTGATGATTTTAAGGTCCCTTCTTGGATTAGAAGCATCGAAGTCACTTGCTCACACATGCTTATTCATTCTTTCATTTCTTCCATTTCGGTGAGTTTTGCAAACTATTGCTTTCCTGCACTGTTTTTCTTGCAAGTGTTATTTTCATGTTTTTTGTTGTCTCTTTCGCTTTCCTTCACTCTAATTAATGTCATTTTCATGTTATCTTTTCTTTGGCAGGTGTTACTTTCACTTTTGTTCGCATATCGCAAGATTCATTTTGACTTTAACAATTGCCATCATTTTGAATGTTAGTTGTCACGCAATGTATGCATGCACATTTTGATGGTCTCAAGGGGTTATATTTGTGTGAATAATTTTGTCTAGCCATGTAAACATTAGTCGCACTTATTCCCAAAGTTTTAAGTATTGTTGCACAAGTGTCATTGCAGTTGTCATAAAGTGTACCTTTAGTGTCGCAGTTGTCATAAAGTTGTCACATTGAGGGAAATATGTCGTTAACATGTTCCAAATGATCTATGTTATTATTTTGTCAAATTGTCTCAAGTGTGTGATCAAAATCAAGTCATATCATTGTTCACGATAGCCTATTTAGTTCCACACTTTGCTAAAATTTTAAAAAATTCCCGACAACCTAGACTCGTCCATCGCCTGCAGAACTGCACATTTCGCAACTCATCTCTCAATATCATAGCTGAACATTTCACAACATTAGGGATCAAGCCCAGAACTGTGAATTTTGTAACCTCAGTGCCCAAGAATAGATATCCACATTTTGAAGCTTGAGTTCTCAACTCGAGAACTAATTATTTCAAAATTTCAATGCTCAAGCTCAGAACTGTGCATTTCAAAAATTCAATACTAAAGCCTAGAATTGTGCATCTTGCAACTTCAGTGCTCAAGCTCAGGTCTTGACCTCTAGAATTATGCAATCCTTTCTCCCATCCTAGCCCCAACTATGCACTTCACAATCACAAGCCATAAGATCATTCCCTAAGTTTTTAAAATACATAGCTACACAATAGGCCAACCTCCCTTGCGTCCCAAATTTGCGCAGTGTGTTCACTCAGTGTCCATCCCCTCAACCTGCCTCTCCATCTCCGAGAAATGTGCAATTTTATCTATGATTCAAGCATGAACTTCACATTGCACAGTCTTAAGGCTCAAGCCTTATCCCTAATCTTTTGAATTTCGCAGTCACCTGGGTTCATTAGTCCTCCAGAATAGTGCAATAGGCTGATCCAATTCCTATCCCCTCAGCCTTTCATGCTGACCTCCCAGACTTCGCATTTTTCTTCCTCAACCCATCCTGATCTACACATTATGTAGTCTCAAGGTTTAAGCTTCACCACTAACTTCCTAGGTTGTGAAATTCCACATTTATTAAGGCTCTTTCCTAGCTTGTCGCCTAGTTCTGTCTCAATTAAGTAGATCAATGTGCACCATCTTAGACTATACATTTATTGGACTGACGTCGTCACGTCATGAGTTGATTTTAGATAAATTAACTCTATCATGCTATGGAAATATGGTGAAAAAGGAGGTGGAGAAGGAAAAAATTCTAGAAGACATATATGGAGCTGAAGAGATCATATTAGCAGTAGGCGAGAAGATGTAGGAAGATTGAACTCTAACAGAAAATGAAGTTCAAGATCTCATGGAAGACTCCTCAATGTTGAGTGATAAGGAAGAGGAAGAAGAAGAACATGTAGCATATTTTCAAGAAGACAAAAAGAAAGAAGAGACAATAGGGACAACTTGGAATTGTCACATCATCATGTAGTCCATGTCATCAGTGTCATGTCATGTCTTGTCAGAAGTCATCATATGACACATCATTATTGTAGATTATGTAATCACCTATTCAAAATGTATTGTAAAGTGGAATTCCAAAGGACACACATGGAATATAAAGAGTCATGTAAGTCAAAAATTCATAGGAATTGAAACAGTCATGAGGGTAGTGAAAGAGTCATAAGGAGGGTGAAGCATCACCCCTTGGTTATATATACACCCTCATTGTATGCGCAAAGGACTTTTCACCTTGGCTCCTCCCACAAGGCATTGGAGAGACAAGCTAGTTCTTTTAAGGAGGAAAGAGTGGCTCAAGTGCTCCACTATTAGAGATAGTGGAGTTCATTGTATACATGTCTTGGAGCTTTTACTTAATAACAAAAGCCTTCATGGTCAGCAGGTTATACATGAGTGTATTATGGATATTTGTAAGACTATTATGTTAATGCTTGTAATTCATGTTTTCTTTCGTCTGTGCTGAAGTCATTGAACTATTTCAGTTATTTTCATACTTATCATATTGAGAATGTGTTGTAGTTTCTATTATCGTTGTCACGTCCTTGTGGACTATTTCGTAAGATATTATATAGATATTCCCTGTTATATTGGTTTCAATGACCATCACATATTTGTGGACTATTTTTCTTGTTGTTGTATGGATACTTATTCTTCATGTGTGTCTCTACTAGGGTAGTACTACTACCTCTCTCTTAGAGGATCACTTTCCCTCCCCTCCATAGTGAAAGAAATTTGACACACATATGATCGAACACTCACCACGAACACCCCCTTAATTTTTGAAGGTGCATTTGCACTCCTCTCTCTTGTTGACAGTTAAAGCCAAGGCATATCTTTAAGATATATGGAAACCAAGATGATATTCTTGATGGGACATAGACTCCAAACAATGTGAGGTATAATTGGTACGTCCCATCGAAGAGACCCCTTGGTTGATAGATTTCCAACATCATTAATAATGGAACTAGAAGAAGGGTGAGATGACAGGATGAACTCATTGAATCTGGTTTGAGCTTATTATTTAAAATGTTTCATCCTAAAATCTTACTCTTGTGGTATTTCTCTAGTTTTTCTATTTATCAATTTTAAATATTTGATGAGCATCTCTATCACTTGCTTGAGTTAAATTTTGATGGTAAGGATGGAACATCCATAACTGAGCACATTTTTTATTTTCATAATTTTTTTTAATCTTATGAAATCAATGATGAAGATTTTTCTTGTGTGATTTTCCTCATCACACTTCAAGGTCATATTAATCTCATACCTTTCCACCTTCTTCCATCCATTCCTTTCATCATTTCCTCAGGGGTCTTCATCAAACCTTTGAGAGGTATAATTAGCAAGATGTTTTTAAAAGAATCAATATCTTAAGAATGAAGCATAATGAATCAGTTGAGGATTTTTCTAATTGATTCCTTCACCTTTGTTGTGAAAAGTTTGAAGAATATATGAATAAGGATTTATTGAAATAAGAGTTTGAGTGCTTGGTTCTTATCTCTTTACGCAGTGAACCTAAACCCCTTAATTTTCCTACTTCCCTAACTCTTGTGAATCATGAGACACTTCTAATTTCAGAGGAGGAATTTACTGCTCCTTTTGTTCTTTTTCATCTTCCTTTTCCAATTCCAGTGAAGGTGCCTCTGTGCGATGGTAATCAGATTGAAAAATCCACAAATCAAATTCCTAATCCATCTTCTCATTCTTCTTTTGTTTCTTATGACTCATATTCAATGCAGGAAATCCCAAAATGACTCTTGAGTTTCATGGGGAAGACTAACTTCCCCATTGCGCAACATGGTATTATCATTCATATCTCTAGGCTCCAATCTAATCTATATTTATATGATCCTCTATCATCTAGATGCCATGAATCTTTGTACTATGTTGTGCCTAATCAATATTCTTCTCCAACTAGTCTTTCAAACTCACTTGATTTTTGCGTTGCTAGTTAAAATTGTGATCAGGTACAAGGAAACCACTTTACACAGGAAGAGGAGGAAGAAGGTGAAGATTCTGTCAATATTTCTTATTTTTTTCAAGATCCTTCATGTCAAGATGATGTTCTTCCATTCTTGGATTATTGTCAATCTGCTAATCTCGGTAGTGAATCAAATGAAATCAACTCTTTCGATCAACTGTAGCCTTGGGAAACAATCATTTTGATGATGGTGACTCTATTCATGTATGTGATCATGAATTCCCAAGTACATTATCTAATTTTTCGGATCGTCTATAACATGTTGATCTAACCAAATTACACCTAGAATATGATACACCCAAAGAAAATGTACGTATTTAATTTTCCTCCTGAGCTCACAATCCTTTGCACTCTACTATTTGTGATGGATATACTTGTGACAAAGAGACTCCATGTTCTTTAATTTCTTCATCTGATGAATTAAATTATTAATTGACACAAGGTGATGAGGTTATCCATGATGAAAATGAACAGAATCAAATTATTGTGTATTATTTCCATCCCTCACAATCTCTTCTCGTTCATGGAGACGACTCTCCAAATCAGATTGCTCATGACATTTTCCCGTTTCATAGATCTTCATATTTGCAATCAGATGAATCTTTTAACTTGATTAATCTGGTTTTTGAAGTTGGAAAATGTGATCAAATTAGTGACATAGACGTCTTCTAGCCAATTAATATTGATATAATATAGATCAATGAAAGCATTTATCCTAAGACCATGCATGGTATGTTTCAACCTTTAGAATGTGATTTTACAATTTTTGAAAGTTTCGAGACTTTCCAGGTAGTCAGGGCACCTCAAATTCTATTGATGGTTACTTAAGGATCTAGCAACTCTGGTAATACCCCTGAACTAAGTCAGGTCTAGTTTTCTTTGCAAAAATATTCCTTCTCCATGGTTTCACTCGTTGCAAATTATTCCTTGAAATATAATTTTCATTGTGGATATAATCTATCGAACTTTCAAGATCCAATTTTTGATTGGATTCCAAGTGATTTATCTCCATGCAAGTCTCCTATATCAAAATCATGTTTGGAATGTGTATCCCTCATAGAATCATCGAATTGTGAAGTTGATTATTCTAAAGATTATCTTTGGCCAAAGTATTCATACCTATACCACTCTTTTGAAAACAACTAGCTCCTCATCCTTCTTGTGAATATTCTAATGCTAATGATTCTCTTCATCACCCCTAAAATCCTCTTGAGTGTCAATGAATTCATGGTTTATTTTATAAATAAAATTCTTCTTCACTTATTTTACCCTGAATGGTTTCATGTGTTTATTATACTGGGATTCCTTTTTACTTCTTTTGATGATTACAATGTTAGTGTAGTATGTAACCAGTCACAAGGAAATTTTTTGTTACACTCATCACATGAGGAATACGATTCTACCATGTAGAGAATTTCCAAAACTATTAGAATTGATTTATATACGTTAATTGCAAACTAGGAATCTTATGCTTTAATCAATCCATCTAATCATTATTTTTTCTTTGATGACTATCATTCAACTTATCATTTTTCCATCAGTATATCCAATGACAATTGTTTTACATCCTTCGGTCTTCATCGTTCAACATCTAACTATTCAGATTTTTGCAGAGCGATTGAGGCACTTTAAAATTTGTTGATGGTTATGTCAAGTCCTCACTATCTCGACATGACTACTAAATATGATTAGATCTATTTTCCGTTAGAATATTTTCATTATAATCCCATGCCTATAATTGGAAATCCATCTATTCAAATATTTTGGGGTTTTCAAGAGGACCATCATAAATTTTATGATCCAATCATTGAATGGTTGGAGCAATGTTACTCAGAAACCTCCATTGTAATAAACAGGTTTCGGCCTTATCTCGTGCTTGCTAAGTAGGGTGACATAGAGGAAGGTGCATTCACAACAAGTATTCAAGGTTTATCTGATTATTCTTTCCATCAGAGCGGTAATAATGTGAATTTTATGAAAGTAGTGATTATGACACATTGTTGTTCCCACATGAAAGACCTTCAAAATTTTGCGCAAGTTATTCAAGTTTTTCTCTTTTGTGTTGCTCATTACTTTATATCTTTTTAAATTTCTCATATATTTGTGGATGCAGGTTGGGAAAAACTACAGTGGCTTCACTGGAAATTTCATTATATGTGATCCTGAACTTCTAGCTATTAGGTCAAGAGTATGACTAGGTGCATTCTAATTTTTCCCTCTCTTGCATTCATCATGTGCTTATTGTGTTTAGTCTGTCTTGTCTTTTCTTACTTTTGTATTGCATTATGCTATGGTTTAACTTTGTTGGATTGTGCTTTTGTTTTATTTCTTGTTGTGTTGTATATTTTCCATTTTATTTCATTAATAAGACCTTGCATGAACATGCTCTATTGGCTAAGAAGGTAATGTGGAAAAATAGAAAAGGACTTTATAACATGAAAACATTTGGCTAACTCTATGTCCTTCTTCATTGTCTCGGTTACATCTTTTGGTTGATGATGGTCTGGTGGAAAATATAACCCTTGCATTAAGAAAGCCTTATGTCAAAGCATGATCTCCATGTCTATTCTTGAAACATCATGCCTACACTCAGTTTTATGTTTCATTATTTTCAAGCTGATCTAATCAAGTAGAGAAAGACAAGGGGAATATCTAAATGAGAAAACCAATAGCAAAGGTATTATATATGCTTCTATGAAGGGACAACCTCTCCTACTCTCAATAAATTCGGATCCCTCTTCCACTCATAAATAAATAAGTGTTGATGCACAATACTCTTTAAATAAATAAATAAAGGAAAAATAAGAGAAAGGCTTCTTGCACACAGAAGTGAAGAAAGCAACTCCATCCAAGTATTGTCCAGGATTACTGGAAGTGGACCAATTTGTGTGTTCCTGTAGTGACTCTACCGGGGTACTATCTAGGCCTGATGGCAATGGAGAAACACCAAATATGAAAAACTATGCTCCGGAAATCTAAAGCTCATGAACTTTATTACCCTATGCTGCTTTGAAACATTGTGTGATCGTTGCACTTTTGTTTGTGTTAAACCGAGTAAAGGAATTAAGGGGAATACGTTTATGCACGAGGTAAGTGGGGAAGCCATGGTAATATGAATGATGAATCAATATTTCAAAAAGAACTAGATCCTAAAAAAAGAATTAACCAAGGCATAGAAGCTCGACTTCTACCAGTGTGTCACCAAGTGTTGTCGCTGCAATAAACACCCTCAAAAATTTTGCATACACTCAAATTTTGGATCATACTATGGATATTTTGATCGGTCATTCCATAATCACTTCTTGGTCAATTGATGCTTTTAAGCTCCTCTCTTGGATAATAAATGTCAAAGTCACTTTCTCACACATGCTTAGTTTGCAACAAGTTAATGAGTGCATCCTTTTACGCAATCCTTGACAAGCATAACATGTTCCATAAAGACTATGCATGTATGATGTCCAATCCATGTTGATAGTCAACGCACATAGAAAATGACAGTTTATCACATTCTAGATGCATTCATTCCTCTATTTTGGTGATTTTTTCAAACCATCGCCTTCGCACGCCTTTTTTTCACTATCATTCACATATCACAAGTGTCATTCATACTTTAGCAATTGGAATATTTTCGCATGCTATTTGTCATGGATGCATGCTCTTCTTGGTGGTTTTAAGGGGTTATATTTCTTTTAATGAGTTGGTATAAACATTTAAACATTAGTCATTGTCCTTCCCAAATATTTAAGCATTGTCGCGCAAGTGTCATCACGTCATCTTAATGTGTACCTTTAGTGTCACACTTGTCATAAAGTTGTCACATTGAGGGAAATATGCTGCTAACATGTTCAGGATTATCTATGTTATTTTGTTGTCAAAGTGTCTCAAGTGTTTAATCATATTCAAGTCATATCACTATTCATGACAATATCTTCGGTCCCACACGTAGCCGACTTTCAAAAAATTCCCAGCAACCTAGCCTGATCCAACCCCTCCAGAACTATGCATTTCACAACCTCAGTGCTCAAGATTGGAACTGTACATTTCGCAACCTTAGTGCTCAAGCCAAGAACTACGTATTTTGAAACCTCACTACTCAAGCACAAAGCTACGGATTTCACAACTTCAGTACTCAATCCTAGAACTATGCATTTCACAATCTTAGTGTTGAAACCCAAAATTATGCATTTCACAATTTCAGTGCTCAAACTACGCATTTCACAACTTCAGTGCTCAAGCTCAGGCCTTGACCTCCAAAATTACAAAATAACAAGACATAAGCTCATTCTCTGAGTTGCTAAAATGCATAGTTGTTCAATATCCCAACCTCCCTTGTCTCCCTAAACTATGCAATGTGTTCACTAAGTGTCCAACCACTTAGCCTACCTCTCTGGCTCCCAGAACTACGCAACTTTCTCCCTCAGTACAACATAAACTGAAAATTGTGTAGTCTCGAGGCTCAAGCCTCAACCTTCAGCTCTTGAACTACATATTTGTGCAGTCACCTGGGATCATGTGTCCTCCAAAACTACACAATAGGTTGATCTAGTGCCTATCCCGTCAGCCTTTCATCCTGATCTCCTAGACTACACAATATTCTTCCTCAACCCATCCTGAACTACATATTGCATTGTCTCAAGGCTAAAGATTCACCCTTGAATCCTTGAGTTGTGCAATTACATAGCTATGAAGCCTCTTTCCCAAATTATTCTCTGGTCCTAGCTTAGTCAACTGTATCAGTGTGCACCATATTACGCTATGGGTTTATTGGAATGATTTCATCTTTTCATGAGTGAATTATAGGTATAGGAACTCTACATCCTATGGTAATATGGTGAAGAAGGATATGGAGAAGGAGAACATACTAGAATACATATATGGAGCTAAAGATATAAGATGATCAACAGGCGAGAAGATGAATAAGAAGAACTTGTACCATCAAGTCATAAGGAGGAGGAATATGAAGAACATGTACCATCTGTTCAAGAAGACACAAAGAAAGAAGTGACAAGAAAGAGAACTTGGCAGTATAACATCATCATTCAGTCCATGTCATCAGTGCCATGTCATGTCCTATCACAAGTCATCATATGCTACATCATTATTATGGATTATGTAATTACCTTTTCAAAATGTATTGTAAAGTGGAAGTCTAAAGGACACACATGGAATATGAAGAGTCATGTAAGTCAAAAAATCATAGGTAGTGAAACAATCATGAGGGTCATCAAAGAGTCACAAGTGTTAGTGTCAGTATATGTATACTTCCATCAGGGATCAAATCTGCTCTTTGCATTTTCATTTTAGGTGTCTCATACTGAATTTTTTATCATTCCACTAGGTTATGCAAAAATGGTCCACTAATGTCTATCTTCTTATGAGAAAATCAATTTCTCCCTCATGAGGTACATTTGCTGACCCATCTCCATGTTTCATTCAGTTATGGTTTCAGTGATGTTATTTTTAGAGTCAAGGTATTTATGTTTCCATTAGGTCTTAGGGTTCATTTCCAAGGTCTTTTTGTTAGGTCTTAGGGTTCATTTCCAAGGTCAAAAGCATAGTTTCAAGTGCAAATAAGGGGCAACAAAGGTATGAGGAAGACCAATAAACAAAGAGTGACTGGTAGTCATGGTTATTGTATAAAGATCTTATTTAGCTGATGCAATTATCATCTCAAAAACATGTTTTTGAGATGAAAACAAAGTATTTTAGTTGATTCATATATATTTTTTTGATGTAATTCAAGTAATTTCATGTAATAAGTGTTCCCATAATATGCCCAAGCATTTCTCCTTGTTGCATGTAATGAAATCCATTGAAAAAATTAGTTCAATTAAAGCATCATCCACTTGAAAA
This sequence comes from Pinus taeda, assembly GCA_000404065.3. NCBI lineage: Eukaryota > Viridiplantae > Streptophyta > Pinopsida > Pinales > Pinaceae > Pinus > Pinus taeda. The sequence goes on from APFE031386042.1 coordinate 301,654, forward strand.
GAGATGAAGAAAGAAAAAAATTAAACAGAGATTTGAAGACAAAGTAAAAGTTCCAAAAAACATTATAAAGTGTGTTTTTTCTAAACAAAAATCAAAATCGCCCTTTATATAAGATTTCAAAATCCTTTTTCAGATTCATCATATTCATTTGACAAATAGAAAGAAGAGAGTTGAAGGAGAGAAGGGTGTTGAAGCGAATTGGTGGCTGAGTAAAGTGGAGGTGTTGCACATAGAGCAGGGAGCATTGTGCACAGGGAAAATATCGGAGCCGTTGCACATAGAGAAGGAAGCGCTGCACATAGGGCCGATTGTGGAGGCACTGTGCATAGGGGAGGGAGTGCTACGCATATAGAAAGAGCACTGCGCATAGAGCCTATGTGCCAGTGTATTTTTGCACGGCACTGTGCATACAACCAGAGCACTGCGCATGTGTACAAGGTGATGCGCATAGGACCAACAAACACCAAGACTACCCTAACAACCATCTAAATCGCTATTTTACTACCTAGAGCCTCTATGAAAGTAAGTACAGTCCTTGGACCATCCTCCCGACACTCATTGCATGATTTTGAAGTTTGTTTACTATTTAAATTTTCAAACCCTAGGTTGTCAAATCCCTCCACCTATCCCCTATACCCTAATCACTCAAACAAAATCCCTATATCTATCCCCTATACCCTAATCCCCCAAACAAAATCCCTACACCTATCTCGTATACGCTAATCCCCAAAACAAAATCCTTAAACCCCTATTTACTGAGCAGTCCCTACCAAAAAATACCCTCCTTCTCACTCTCACATCATACATATCTCATCCTATATCGCACAATCTCCTCTCCCCTTCTCCTATCCCTATTCACCATAACTCACTTCTTGCTTACCTTCTTTAGGGTTTCTAAAGTTTCAAATTCCCCCTACCCCTATCCCTATTCACCATAACTCACTTCTTTCAAATTCAAAACACATGGATAAAGAGGATAGAGATTACGAGGAGGAGGAAAATAGTGGCAGTGAAAGCATGGGAGATGAACCTCAGCATCAAAGAAAACCACATAAGGGAGGCAGAATTATCAGAGGGGAACCATCAAAGATCAGAGTGTTATAGGCTTCTCATATAACTGTCTCTTGTTTCAGGCATCTCCGGAGTTATGAGTTTTCTGAGCAAGTACAAAGAGTTCAACATCATCCTGAGCTAACCAATCTCCATGATAACAAGGTAACTCTTGTCGAGGTGACATTTACAGTCTCATCCTCCATCATAGCCGATGCTACAAGGATTCTGAATGTGGGGGAAAAATGGTATAAAGCAGAAGATTTGGATGAGCTCTACTATGAGCCATACATTAAACCCAGGTACAAGAATGAAAAGAAGAGGACCTTTCCTTTCAGGTCCATTGATGACAAGTATGCCCCTATGATGAGGATCATTATGAAGTATTTTACAAGTGAGGGCAGATTTTCTAGATTGTAGACCTATCATATTAGGCTTATTATGCACTTCACAAGAGTGAAAATTATGAACATCCCATATTTCTTATTCAGGAACATTGAGAAGATGACCTACATTGTACAAAAGATTCCATACCCCCAGCAAATGAAAAGTGTCTATCATTATTCCTTGATTAAGATGATTGTGCTTGTTGTGTGTGGAGCATGATTGTTCAGAGGTCTTTGTTTCAGCCGGATGTATACCCCAAGAAGTTTTGTACACCCCTCCACATGGGGGGGTGTGGGGGGGACTTGTCCCCCCCGCGGGAGTCCGGGGGAGCCGATCCCCCTCGGCTGGGGGGTCCGGGGGCCAGCGGTCCCCCGGCGAGGGCTCGGGGGCAGCGCCCCCGAAGCTAAAAATAGATGTAAATTTTCCTTGTAAAAGTATAGTAATTTCTAGTCAATCTAAACCGTTCATTAGGTGGATGATCTGACGGTAGAACTTATGTTTAGTTTAGGGTTTTTTGCCCTAGAAGGCAACCCCTCTCTTTGTATGAGGGCATTGTATTTGAGGCTATGAGATAGATGTGTATTCTTTGTGAGCGAGAAACAGAGAGGTGATACTGTGAGAGAAGACAGAGGATATTACAGCGGATTTGCTGTAGGTTGTGTCTCTTCATTTTGCTGGATAATAGAAAGGAAGGACTGGCTGTTCAAGGTGGGCGTAGCCCAAACTGGGTGAACCACGTATATCTGTGTCTCTATTGTTTTGTGCGTTTTCTGTGTTTATATTTCTGCAATATTTTATGTGTTCCATTGCTCCGTAATATATAATTTTCTAACAACCAATATCAGAGCCGAAGGTCTATTTGGTTCATAAACTCGCAGTAAAGAAGGGTTCCTTGTTCGAGTGGGAGCAATGGCGGAAGATGGTAAGTTTAGGGTCGAGAAATTTAACGGCCAAAATTTCTCGTTGTGGAAGAT